>CADEHL010001321.1:631248-694655 GCA_902827135.1 Harpagifer antarcticus
TCAGGATGCTCTCTATGGAGCACCTGTAGGAGGTCAGGATCCTCTCTATGGAGCACCTGTAGAAGGTCAGGAGCCTCTCTATGGAGCACCTGTAGGAGGTCAGGATGCTCTCTATGGAGCACCTGTAGAAGGTCAGGATGCTCTCTATGGAGCACCTGTAGAAGGTCAGGATGCTCTCTATGGAGCAACTGTAGAAGGTCAGGATGCTCTCTATGGTGCACCTGTAGGAGGTCAGGATGCTCTCTATGGAGCACCTGTAGAAGTCAGGATGCTCTCTGGTGCACCTGTAGGAGGTCAGGATCTCTATGGAGCACCTGTAGAAGGTCAGGATGCTCTCTATGGAGCACCTGTAGAAGGTCAGGATGCTCTCTATGGAGCACCTGTAGAAGGTCAGGATGCTCTCTATGGAGCACCTGTAGAAGGTCAGGATGCTCTCTATGGTGCACCTGTAGGAGGTCAGGATGCTCTCTATGGTGCACCTGTAGAAGGTCAGGAGCCTCTCTATGGAGCACCTGTAGAAGGTCAGGATGCTCTCTATGGTGCACCTGTAGAAGGTCAGGATGCTCTCTATGGTGCACCTGTAGAAGGTCAGGAGCCTCTCTATGGAGCACCTGTAGAAGGTCAGGATGCTCTCTATGGAGCACCTGTAGGAGGTCAGGATGCTCTCTATGGAGCACCTGTAGAAGGTCAGGATGCTCACTATGGTGCACCTGTAGGAGGTCAGATGCTCTCTATGGTGCACCTGTAGAGGTCAGGATGCTCTCTATGGAGCACCTGTAGAAGGGTCAGGATGCTCTCTATGGAGCACCTGTAGAAGGTCAGGATGCTCATCTATGAGCACTGTAGAGGTCAGGAATGCTCTCTATGGAGACCTGTAGAAGGTCAGGATGCTCTCTATGGAGCACCTGTAGAAGGTCAGGATGCTGCTCTATGGTGCACCTGTAGAAGGTCAGGATGCTCTCTATGGAGCACCTGTAGAGGTCAGGATGCTCTCTATTGGAGCACCTGTAGAAGGTCAGGATGCTCTCTATGGTGCACCTGTAGAAGGTCAGGATGCTCTCTATGGAGCACCTGTAGAAGGTCCGGGGATGCTCTCTATGGAGCACCTGTAGAAGGTCAGGATGCTCTCTATGGAGCACCTGTAGAAGGTCAGGAGCCTCTCTATGGAGCACCCTGTAGAAGGTCAGGATGCTCTCTAGGTCAGGATGCTCTCTAATGGTGCACCTGTAGAAGGTCAGGATGCTCTCTATGGAGCACCTGTTAGAGGTCAGGAATGCTCTCTATGAAGCACCTGCTAGAAGGTCAGGATGCTCTCTATGGAGCACCTGTAGAATGTCCGGATGCTCTCTATGGCGCACCTTTAGAAGGTCAGGATGCTCTTCATGGAGCACCGGTAGAAGGTCAGGATGCTCTCTATGGAGCACCTGTAGAAGGTCAGGATGCTCTCTATGGAGCACCTGTAGAAGGTCAGGATGCTCTCTATGGAGCACCTGTAGAAGGTCAGGATGCTCTCTATGGTGCACCTGCAGCCTCAAAAAAATTTTTTGAGGCTATTTCAGTGAAGGCTGTTTTGAACATTTGACAGATTTATGCTTAATTCTCTCAACCAGTTACTGAAAGATACACTTTTGTGTTTAAAAGCTGACCACTACCATGAAGTACTCTGAGTAGATTTCGTAAAGCATCTGACTCTTAATGGCAGTTTGTGATTTTGAGGCTATTCATTGAAGGCTGTTTTGAAATTTGACTGATTTATGTTTAATTCTCTCAAAATGTTACAGAAAGATACACTTTTCTTTTAAAAAGCAGACCACTACCATGAAAGTACTCTGTTTTATTAGATTTCGTTAGGATTCTGACACTTAATGGTATTTTGTGATTTTGAGGTTATTCCAGTGAAACAAGGCTGTTTTGAACAATTGACAGATTTATGCTTACATTCTCTGAGAAAGTTACTGAAAGATACACTTTTGTGTTTAAAAGCAGACCACTACCATGCAGTACTCTGTTTGAGTAGATTTCAGCACACAGGGTCTCTAGTGTAAACAGAAAAAAACATAACATTTTAAAGTATCTAATAATATACTATCCACATAATATACTAGTTTAACCCCTACCAAAAAACAACATTTAATAATTACATGATATTATAAACTAAAATAAAGAAAATACTTACCAGAGTTTTTCAAGATCAGACACAGGTCAACAAAATGCATAGAGGAGGTATGGTGCTGGCTCATTAGCCCCCTCACTCTTCTTAGAATGATCCTGTGCAATTTTTAAAAGTTGAAGTCCTATCCCCATATAAACCAAAATAACAATAGCCCTTAATTAACACTAATCATTTAAAAACCCTTACATCTAATTTAGAGAGGATAACTAAAAAAGTGTAAGGTGGCTGTTTTAAACTAATTCCACCACATATATATCTTATTTTAACCCTATAATGTATTTACTTAAAAAAAGAGTCCTCTGTTCTACAAGATGAGAGGCAGCAGCTCAGAGATCTTTTGGGTCATGTAAGGGGGAGCAGCCGAGCTACGGTCTTAGGGCTGCGAGATGAATCGACTGGTTGTCAATTATTTCATTATTCATCAACTATTTTGATAATGAATCAGTCGAAGTTGATTGTTGAAGTCCTTCCAGCTTCTTAATTGTGAATCTCTTCTGGTTTCTTACGGTCTTAGTCTATTATTATTTGCTCTCAGTTTTGAGCTGATGGCAGAAACTGTGAGTAAGGATAAAGATACCCACAAAATGTCACTGCTGGCGGATTATATACTCTCATTCATTTGTAAACGCTTCGGCAGAAAGACCTGTTTTGTTGAAGGATTTGTATGATTATCACCAAGGTGTTTAGATATAGGAACGACCTTATCATCCCATATATTTACAGTTTTAAGTAAAGCATTGTTAGCAGAGAAAAACATAGTTAAATAAATAGGGTATCATTTAATTATCACTAGTTGGCCAAATAGAAAAGGTGATAATAAATGCATATTTTACACTTGGCTGACTGAATGGCTAAACCTGCAACAGCGGATCTGCAACTTTGTGCTATTGGAAAGTTATGATCACGCTCAACATATATCTTTTTATATTTCCTATGGAGTCAAGTTTCTGACCAGCTGATCAATATTAACATAACCTTTTATATATATTGGATGTATATCAAATATACTGCAGTTCACTGCTTCATTCGCACTTCTGGTTAGATGCTAATTGTATCTGATATTCCAGGATTTCCCACACATAGACTTTACTTGGGTGGGCCGCCCAGTATATTAACGGCCGCCCAAGTATATTTCGCTACCCATTTAGTTTTTTTAATTTATTTTGAACGCAATGCTGCGCACATGTGGGCCTGCCTCACACAGGGTGACTGGCTGTCTACATGATGTGGCCTGTCGACATGGCCACTGTCATACAGATCATAAATCAAAGCCCTTGATTGGTCTCTGTGTGTCAGTCAAGCTCTGGATAAGCTCAGGTGAGGTAAAGGACTCTGAGTGTTTAGATAGTTAACTTAGTCTAAGTTATATACCATGGTAAATACTATTACAAAACCCTGGATCAAATCTAGAGAGGACAACTAAAAAGTGTAGGGTGGCTGTTTTAAACTAATTCCACCACGTATATATATATATATATATATATATATATATATATATATATATATATCTTATTTTAACCCTATAATGTATTTACTTAAAAAGAGTCCTCTCCTGCTGATAGTCAGGTATGCTGGTCGCCATGTCTCTGCTTTAAAGAGTCCTTTATCCAGGTGTTTAACGATGCGTCTTTTGCCCCCCACAGAGTGAAACTTAGTTATCACTATTAAAACCTAAATAAGCTATTTTTTTAAATTAATATGAATACCCTCTTTGCAAAACAGATACTTACTTTTAGTTAACAGTTTCACAAAAACTTGAGAAGAAACATCCTTAGCAGACACCGTGTCTTAATCAGCATATAGATTAACATCCCTTATCTCAACCCCCCACATCAAAGGGGGGAACTCCAATGTGTGTGTGTGTGTGTGTGTGTGTGTGTGTGTGTGTGTGTGTGTGTTAATTATTCTTAGAGGCAGGGGGAGAAACCTGCTTGACCCAAAGAGGGCACAAGAAAAGTTTGTGCACAGATCTCTGGCTGTAGACGTCTGACCCACACACAGCTGTGGCATTCGTTTCTTGACTGGCTCTTCGAACGGATGGCAGTAAGTTGTCACATTTTGGCAATTTTTCTTTTTTGAAAGGTGACTTGGTAAGTGGAATTACTGTCTTTTATTTAGTTTTGAGCATATTTCTATTTTCATCTAATTCCACCTCCCACAATCTCCTTGTCGGAGGAAGGGGTGGAGAAAAGGGGGGAGAGGCCGGGGCACACTGAGCGGACCAGACATCATAACTTCAAAGAGACTACCTTAATCGACACATCAAAGAATTAGACAACAAAACATGTCTCACTCATAAAAATACCTAGATTAACATCACAGGCTCATAACATCAAAGGCTAATTAGATTAGATAACCCCTGAGGGACCAGACAGCATAACTTCAAAGAGACTACCTTAATCGACACATCAAAGAATTAGACAACAAAACATGTCTCACTCATAAAAATACCTGGATTAACATCAAAGGGGAAAACATCAAAGGCTAATTAGATTAGATAACCCCTGAGAGACCAGAGAGCATAACTTCAAAGAGACTACCTTAATCAACACATCAAAGAATTAGACAACAAAGGCATTCCACAGGGGGGCTTTTCACACCTACCCGTTATAACGCATCACCCCTCACATCAAAGGGTCTCAAACAATGGGAGGCGGGACATAGCTCTGATAAAAGGCTCTCGACCAATGGGAGGCGAGGGGAGGCGGGACTTAGCTCATTTGCATAATTGGGGGCGTGTCACCTGTCACTTTTTCATGCATACTAATGAGACGAAAGGGGCATGGTTAATACTACTCACCTGTAGAAGGTCAGGATGCTCTCTATGGAGCACCTGTAGAAGGTCAGGATGCTCTCTATGGAGCACCTGTAGAAGGTCAGGATGCTCTCTATGGTGCACCTGTGGAAGGTCAGGATGCTCTCTATGGAGCACCTGTAGAAGGTCAGGATGCTCTCTATGGTGCACCTGTAGAAGGTCAGGATGCTCTCTATGGAGCACCTGTAGAAGGTCAGGATGCTCTCTATGGAGCACCTGTAGAAGGTCAGGATGCTCTCTATGGAGCACCTGTAGAAGGTCAGGATGCTCTCTATGGTGCACCTGTGGAAGGTCAGGATGCTCTCTATGGTGCACCTGTAGAAGGTCAGGTTTGAAATCTTTAAATGGTAGCTGTTTTATATGAATGTGTATGATGTGTGTGATTCACTGATCTTACATCAACAAACCTCCAGCTTTATGCCCAAACATCTGGAACTTTAGATGTGTTGGTTAATCGTGAGCGCCATCTTCTGGCACTGACCTGGCACTGATCATAATATTCCAAAGTGCATAACCACATGGAAATAATTGGAAATATAAGAAACTGTTGTCTTGAAAAAGCTCATAGTGTACTTTTGCTTACTTTCTTTAGATTTAGTTTGTAAGTCCTCCTCGCTACCAGGATACGGACGCAACGGGATCCAGAGGGTGAGACCACAGTGACACAACTATGTGATTAGCTGTATCAGTTATAAAGGCTAAGAAGCATATCTTTTTATCTGGATCTGACAATTGCTTTGAACCTAGAGGAACTGACAGTTTTATAATTGTTAGTTGTTTTTCCCCCTAAATGAATAACATATGTTAATGTATCTCAGGCAGAAGATATATGCAAGTATCTGTAAATACCAATTCGCTAACGTTGTTGTCCCCCGCAGCCCCAGAGTGCAGATTGCTATCAGTACCAGCATGAAAGTGGCAGCGAAGTCAATTGGGGAGGCAAAGGTAATTTAATATGAATGTAAAACACTTACTCCTTATTAGTATGAAGCCATTAATTCAATGTTTTTTTTTTCTCTCGTACTGACTTAAAGGTGACCTATCATGCTATATTTAAATGATATAGTGTATGACCATACCTATATAAGGTATATTTATACATTTTATTTTTCAAAATACCAAACAGATCATTTTTTAGCCATGCCTCGTTTCGCTCATTTTCGCTCTATTCCAAACCTGTCTTTGAAAATTCTGAGCAGCAGCTGACCACGCCCCCCTGCAGAAGAGGGGGGCATGAGCCGGCGGGAGTCACGTTACCATGCTTGCTGTGATTACGAGTGTGGAATAAACATGTAATCTCAGAGCAATGCATGTGTTCAAGCATATAATCAATTTGATCCAGAAACTGAAGCAGCGGAGGTTTTGGTGGAGGTGCAAACATCTCGGTTGCAGCAGGACGTTTCTGAATGGTTAGTTGACAAGCTGTTTTCCCTATTTATTTTTACTCTGTTTGTTACGATGCTTGCTACTTATTCCGTTCATACTTTGGCTAATTAGCAAGAATGCAATGTGTACAGTTTGTAACTTAGAGTTTGTAACGCAAAAACAGCGATACATATATATATTTATAAAGGGAGACGTTCATATTTTCAGCATATATACAATGGCCTCATTGCGTTTAATAGTTTACAGTCCTTTTCTTCCAACATCGTGCAACAACCGTTGGAAAGTTCAATAACTTAGGGTGATAAAAAGTATAACTCCAACACCTCAGTTGTCAGCATTATGTGTTTCATGTGTTTTAAAAGCTCAGTTATTGACATCTTTCTAAAGGGGTACATGTGCAAATTGCGCCACGATGCCTTCTGAACCGGAGCATGTGCTGCATGGAGATACCACACGTAACATTAGCTTCACTAAGTTGTCTGTTTAGAGAATACATTTTTCACATGTCATTCAATATATGTTTATCACACTAGGTGTCAAGACGGATGCAGGAACATGAGGACTCTGTAACCTGTGTGGTGGACCATCCTGGATTGGAGCCTGTGTGCCTAAATGTGTTCTCCCTGCAGAATGCATTGAATATTTACAGAGCTGAACATGGTGGACTACAGTTGAGGCAAATAGAGCACTGAGTGGTTTGTTTGTTTTGACTGAAATTGTAAAACGAATGCTAATATTGTTCATGGAAATAAATACTGGTGTATATGGCTTTATGCAATCTTTCATTCTGTCATTGCACATGTACTATTATATTATATACTACACAGCAATGGCATAACACACCCATGTGTACGACAAAAAAAGTCCACACACAACCTTATGCTTTTGAAATCAGAATATTCTTTACCCATCCCAACATGAATAATCACGACACACTTGATATCAACTCGGAACTTTATTGTCAAAATCAACGGTTATTTGAACCCATAAAAAAATGTACTTGTATTTTGTATAAATGACACTAAATATTTTTTTTAGGATTTCAGGCGTCACAGGTATCTAGCCTACAGAAGCTTTGTGAGCTGGAGCTGGGGCTTCCTTGGAGCTGGTGCTGGGGCTTCCTTGGACGCGGGATCAGAGTGGTGATTCCGGCCTGCGTTGTCCTCAGGATTCACAAGGAGCTTCCTGATCCGTGAAATGTCTATGTTGGGTTCAGATAGCAGCCAAATTGAATCGTGTAGCATATGATGACCTCCTCCCTGTCAGGTTGCTCATAATGGTGCAGGGTCCACAAAGACTTGGTCGAAGATGAGGTCCATCAAGTTGGCCACGTAGCCTGTGCAATGTTAAAACAATTATTATTATTATTATTTTACCTGCACAACATTCCAAGAAATGGAAACACAACATTCTTTGGAGCAAAGCGCAGGATGACGGCATGGCAACGGAAGTGTTTCGATACCAACGCTTCTGCAGGGAATTTTAGCCTGGACAGCTGTAACATAATTGTATTTGACATTAAAAACAAAACAAAAGATAAAACAAAAATATTTTACAACAATTAGAAGCACACAAATTAAAGGCTACAACATCAGAATGTCAAGATGTATCCAAAGAACATTTGAAAAACGTCCTTCTAACCTGTACTTCGATGTGAACCAAGAGTCCTCGAGGATAGCTGTGTACGAACAGTACGGTACTTGGGTGGGTCAGTCTGACATGCAGAATCTATCATCACAGGTAATCTGCTGGTAGCATGTGAGGTGCTGGCCTGTAAAGAAGAAAACATAGTTAGAACAAAATCATCTCAACTTAGTATTCAGGATGAGAAAATACAATTTGGATAAATATAGTCTGAAATCCCAAAAGATGGGGCTTAAAACTGTCTATTTAGCAAAGGTCTTTGCTTAGCCTTTTCCAATCTGAGTTAGTTTTGAACCGTAACGTGCATGCTGTGTTTCTGACTCAAAACAGATGATGTGTTGGAGAGGGGCTGAGCTCAGTAGACTGACTGTAATGAGTGCTAGCCACTAATTAGCCTGTTGCTAGAGGTAAGGCATCGTCAACAACAACATACCAGGGCTTTAGCTCCGTTTTACTCGTGGTGTGTGTGTCCCCTCGCATACATACATACAGTGTTGTATCCTAACACACCCCCATTTATATTCATGTGCACAAACAAGTAAACATACAAAAGCTTTTACATATAACGCTGCAAAAAACGGCATGTCTCATTAGCGTAGCGTAGCTTAGCGTAGCTTAGCATAGCTTACAGATCGATGATATCTGATCGTTCTCACAGACTACAATCACAAAAGCTTTTACATAACGCTGGAAAAAACTGCACTTACCTACAGAAGATTACGTTTGTTATTATAACTTACTCAATATGATTTTAGAGGATACAAAATACTAATACATAGGAGAATAAATACTTGTGTTATCGGCTAGGGCGTGGCTTTACAGCCTTCACACAGATCGCCATTACGGCAGTCTGAACATGTTCGCAAATGCCTGATAATTAAAATAAAAGACAAAGCAAAGACTGCGGAGCGTACAAAATAAAATGTTACAAGAACATATAAAACACCTAACCGATTACTATTTGGGTTTGAGGCGACATTGATACGGCGAAGCTACATGCTACATGCTACATACTACAAGCTAGAGATAGCTTTATCAGGAAAAACACCGCTAAATAAAAACTTACAGCTTCAAAATTGGATGTGTCCTCACTGGCCTGGTCCCGGATGGTTGGTATTGATCCCGGGTGTAGCATTAGTTTGGAGGCATATCCGTGTTGGACTTGAGAGAAGTTCATAAACATGTCCGTGGTAAAATGTTTGGAACACACAACCAGAAATCTGCCGGGGTCTTCTGGCACATGTTCCTTGAAAATGAAGTCTAGCCACAGATTATTTTCTTTTTGCACTGATGGCATTGCATGCAGTCCCCTGTTCCGAGTCTTGCAGCCAACAACAGCACAATGTTTAACTGGCTTAGACATCCTGGCAAGAGCAGGCAAAAACACAGATGTGCCTGGGGTTGATTTAGCCTGCCGATAGCCTATATGCGAATGAGAGGTTTGGCAATGCACGTGGCCGTGGCTCATTCCCCTGATAGGTGGAGAGTTGACCAATAAGAACATGGGGAACAAATAGACTCTCTGGAGACCAATGCCAATCTGCAAGATCAGCGACTCCGTATACTCGAGGAGAAATGTGCGGTATTAGCAGATAGCAATGCTAAGCTAGCTGCGAAGACCGCAGATCTGGAAGGTCGGAGCCGCAGATATAACATTAGAATCATTGGACCTGATTGTCCGGGAGGCTCGCAAGAGACGAGGGGATCTCCGCTACCGTGGGACACCAGTGCAGATCTACGAAGACTTCACACAGGAGGTTCTCGAACAGCGGGCGAAATACCGAGACATCATGTCAAAGCTGTACAACCTAGGCCTCAGACCGGCTCTTCTGTTCCCTGCTCGCCTGCAGATCACACTTGGAAGCAGGGCTAAGAAAAGGTTCCCCTCGCCCCTGGAGGCTGTAGCCTTTGCAGCTGGCTATGAACGCGAGCCGGCTAACTAACCACTGTTGTTGTGCTAGGCTGGTGGTGGCTGAGCTAGGCTAGGCTAAACCACGCTGGCGCTGCATTGATGGTGGACTGGGTACGTCACAACCGTTATGTTGGGACACAATTGATTGTATAATCTAACGTTACCTAGCCATGACAGCGCACAATGTGACATGTTGTCTACATTTATTTTTTGTATGATTACATTTTTATATTTTCACTATATACCCGGGGTGTTTTGTTTTTTGTTTTTTTTTGCACTTTTTGGAATGTCCTTGTTAAGTCATGCTGTTCACAATTGTGTCTGGGCACTTTACAGTCGTCGTTCTGTTGGGACGTAATTTCTTTTATAACTAACGTTGCTCGGCCAAGTCAGCACACGATGTGACATGTTTACATCTATTTTAATTTAATTTAATTGTTTTCATTTTTGTATTTACATTCTATACCCGGGATGTTCTTGCACTTTTGCAATGTTCTTGTTAACAGTTGCTGTTCACAATTGTTACACTTACTAAGGAGGTTGTATCTCCATGATGTGGGTACTGAGACACCTTGAAGAAGGAGAGATGATTCAGGTAGAGAAGTTATTGCCAATTTCATTGGCAGATGGAGGGAGGGGGTGGGGAGGGAGGGGGGCTAGGGCATGGGAGGAGGTGGGACGGAGTAGAGGATGGGAGGGAGAGGGCGGGAGAGGGTGGGGCATTTATCTTGATGGGGCAATAGGTTTCCATTTGTTTGAGGCAGCTGTTTCATTTACATTCTGTTTTGTCATCTTTATGTACACTGTTCTCTCAATTTTTAGTTGTGGATGTTCTAGGGCTGATCTTACACCTTCGATGCTGTACGCCAGGGGTCGGCAACCTTTTTGATATGAAGTGCCATTTAAAAAAAAAATTGTTATCAGCGTGCCCACGATCGAGAATTATCAAGGGGGGGGGGGGGGTTGACTGAGGAGCAGGAGGGCGGGGGAGCCTCGCTGCGGGGAAGCAGTGTGTGGACCTGTCAGCGCAACTTACATGATGCCGAATTTAAAACTGAAACACACATTAAACACATTTAAATAATTGGTTTAAACGGCATAATAATAAGGACGATCGTCCGTTCTGTGATTCTCCAGAACACACATGTTATGATATTAGGGTCACGCAGAGTGAGATGAGATCGCTGTCCCTTTAAGAGAGAGAGGTGTGGCTTGTGCATGTGTGTTTGTGGATGGTAGAGCGAGAGTGAGGGAACGTGTGTATGTTTCTGGAAGTGAAACGAGGAAGCAGAAAAACAGAGGTCTGTGTTTTGTGAAACAGAAGAGCAGCTAAATAAATGCAACGGCCTCCCAAGAAGAACTCGCCTCTCTCCAGTCATTTAAGCTAAAGTGGGGTATTGAACCTGAAGCTTGTTGCTTCTGCCCTCCTCGACTACTGTCTGGGAGCTGACAGGAAAGTTCAACACACAGATGGGTAGTCCGCCCCTTTAGGCGCATTCACACCGCAGTACTTTTCCCACAAAGGTTCATGCGAACTTAGTTCATGCAAACTCTTTAGTTCTCATGAACTAAGTACAGATCGCGTTCACACCGGAAAAAGTCCCTGGGGGTGGATTAGGCAAATGAAGCCGCTGACTTCACTTCTTCTTCTTCTGCTTTGGGTTTACTGGCAGGCTACAAACAACTTCACGGCGGATACTGCCGCCCAAAGTCCCCGGCCGGAAGTCCCCGGAGTTGTAAGAGGGCTTCAGTAGAAGCTGCTGGGAGTCCCAGCAGCTTCTACTGAAGCCTTCCGAGTAAATCGCCAGAACGCCGACACCTCCTCATCTCCACCGCTCCCATGTTTTATTTTGTGTTGCCATAAGTTAGTCTCTCTGCGTTTCTGCGCTGGGCTAATGCTAATGCTAATAATGCTAATGCGAGGATAATAAAATGGCGGCTTCACAAAACTTTTTGGAAGTTTTACGGGGCGTGGTTTGCAATCCGCCCAGCCAATCAGAAATATAGCTCTTTTCTCACAAAAGAGCCGCTCGAAAGTCCCTGCTCTCTAGCAGGGACTTACGAGCGGCTCTTTTGTGAGAAAAGAGCTATATTTAGTACCGGCTCTTTTTGGTGTGAACGCGATAAAAGAGTTCACTGAACTAAGTTCGCATGAACCTTTGTGGGAAAAGTACCGCAGTGTGAATGCGCCTATTGTAGCATATTATTTCGATGAGAGATGAGCAGATCGCCACTGGGCTTTCAACTAAATACACAGCCACGCAAAAACTGCGGCATTTGTACAGCTCCTTATGGGTAGGCTACTGCAATTAGTGCAGTGCTTTCCTCCGTGGTGAAACGATCAGCACCACGGAGGAAAGCGGCAGAAAGTCACCTGGAGATAAAGAGAGCGGGGCTGCGTTGCGTGCATGGCTTCCTGCTGCGGGTAACGGGGAGACGCGCTCTGGCGGCCGCCTCGTTCAGGATCCGAAAATACAATTTAAATATTTTTGCACACTTATTCCTAGTGTGCCACTGGTTACGGTGCCGCGTGCCAATGCTGGCACGCGTGCCAGGGGTTGCCGACCCCTGCTGTACGCGGTGTCATGGCTAATGTAACTGGTACAGGGACTGGTGGTGGACAGGCGGTCAGGATACTCTCTTTGAACACTGGTGGGTTGAATGCTTCGGTGAAACGCACAAAGATTATGACACATCTTAAAAACCTGAAGGCGGATATAATGTTTATACAAGAGACACATCTCTGTAAATCTGATCAGCGAAAGCTGAATAGGCCGTGGATTGGACAAATGTTTCATTCACAATTTAACCTAAAGACAAGGGGCACAGCCATTTTAATTCGGAAAAAAGTAAATTTCACCCCTACTAATACAATTTTAGATCCAAATGGACGTTATGTCATAATTTCTGGTACTCTCTATCAGAAGCCGGTCATCTTAGTTTCTGTGTATGCTCCCAATTGGGATGATCATAATTTTGTGAAATCGCTATTCTCCACCATCCCCGATTTGAATTCCCACCTATTGATACTGGGAGGAGATATGAATTGTGTTATAGACCCAACATTAGACAGATCTAGTTCCAGAACTGTGGCGCCCTCTAAAACAGCACAGACTCTCTCTGCTTTTATGGACCACTATGGCTACGTCGACCCGTGGAGATTTTTACACCCCTCGGCTAGGCAATACTCTTTCTTTCCCCATGCACATCGTTCATACTCTCGCATAGATTATTTTATTGTTGATAAAACATTTATTTCGTCGATTGTCTCCGTTCAGTACTCACCGATAACTGTATCAGATCATTCAACTGTGATCCTGGACCTTCACTTTGATCATAAGCCTAAGGAATTTAGATTCTGGCGTCTTGACCCTCTTTTACTTTCTGATGCAGCCTTTTGTGAGTGTATTTCAGAATCAATTGCATTCTTCTGTGAGACCAACCAAAATGAAGAGACCTCTGCGTCCCTACTCTGGGAAACCCTTAAAGCTTTTCTTAGGGGTAAGATCATCTCGCATACGTCTCATGTTAATAAACTTCGTAGAGCACGCCAAAGAGAACTGGAAGAATCTATCATTAATCTAGACAACCAACTATTTTCCACTCAATCACCTGATCTATTTAAAGAACGGATGGGGCTCCAAACAGAACTTGACCTTCTCCTAACAAGAGAGGCTGAACGACTCCTTCTACACTCACGGGGGTCTATATATGAACATGGTGATAAAGCTGGCCGTCTCCTGGCCCACCAACTAAAGGCTAGGGTGGCCTCGAACCAAATTACCCAGATTCGGGACGGGTTGGGCTCTCTCACTTCTGACCCAGGAGAGATTAATAACATCTTTAAAACCTACTACTCTCGTCTCTACACGTCTGAATCCCCTGATAACCAAGATCAGCTACATACATTTTTGGATAAATTGGATATGCCCAAGATTTCGACTAACGACCAACAGACACTAGATGCCAACCTGCAGCTTGCTGAGATTAAAGAGGCAATACAGTCCATGAATAGTGGCAAATCACCGGGACCTGACGGATACCCGGTAGAATTCTACAAAAAATTCTCAAATCAACTTTCCCCATTATTATTAGATATGTTTAATTCGTCGTACGACCAAGGCTCACTGCCGCCCACGCCAGCTTCTATCTCTCTGATCTTTAAGAAGGGCAAGGACCCGTTGAGCTGTGCATCATATCGCCCAATCTCGCTCCTGTCTGTAGATGTGAAAATACTTGCGAAGATTTTTGCTCGCCGGTTGGAATCTATTATACCCTCCATCATTTCGGAAGATCAGACAGGATTCATAGGGGGGAGGCACTCCTTCACAAATGTCCGAAGACTTCTCAGCGTCATCCACAGCCCGCCTTCTCCTGCTGAACCGGAGGTTGTCATATCTCTTGATGCTGAGAAGGCCTTTGACAGGGTTGAGTGGGCCTATCTGTTTTCTGTCCTTCAACAGCTGGGCTTTGGTCCAGGCCTCATCTCCTGGGTTAGACTTCTGTACTCTTCTCCTCACTTCTCTGTATGTACGAATACCCAGCGCTCCAAATTCTTTCCTCTTTTTCGCGGGACGCGTCAGGGGTGTCCGCTCTCCCCACTACTATTTGCAATTGCTATCGAGCCATTGTCGATTGCTCTAAAAGCAGAGAGAGGAATTAAGGGGATTCAGAGAGGGGATATCGAACACAGGGTCTCGTTATATGCTGACGACCTCCTTCTGTATGTGCGCGATCCTATAGCTAGTAACCCACACATTCTCTCACTTTTGACCACTTTTGGTTCATTTTCAGGATACAAATTAAACATCCAAAAGAGTGAATGTTTCCCTATCAACCAATTGGCTACAGAATTACCTCCGTTGACATTGCCTTTTAGAATATCCAACTCAGGGTTTAAATATCTGGGCATTGCAATCACGCAGTCTTTTAGTGCGCTACGGGAACAAAATCTTACTGTCCTGACGGCAACAGTCAAGTCTGACCTGCAGAGGTGGGGCCATCTGGCACTCTCTTTAGCAGGAAGAGTTCAGACAATAAAAATGAATGTACTGCCCAGATATCTATACATCTTCCAATGCCTACCTATTTTTTTGCCTAAATCTTTTTTCACTGCTATTGATAATATTATTTCCTCATTTATTTGGGCTGGTAAACATGCAAGAGCTAGTAGACCATTACTGCAGAGGGACAGGTTCCTGGGTGGGCTTGGTTTACCTAACCTTATGGGTTACTACTGGGCCACAAACACACACAAGATCATGCTCTGGTTCACTTCACCCCAGAGTGACTGGTGTCTTGTGGAGGCCAACTCATGTCGATCCACGTCACTTCAAGCCCTCGCATGTAGCAGTCTGCCCCTTTCCCCCTCACAATTCACACCTAACCCCGTTGTAATTGGCACTTTAAAGATCTGGGCACAAGTTAGACGTCACTTTGGTTGGCTTACTCTTCCTCAAGCAACTCCTGTCTGTAACAACCATCTATTTTTACCAGCCACAATTGACTCCCGATTTTCTCACTTGGAGAGGGAAGGCCTCCGCTGCATAGGGGAGTTATACATTGATGGCCTGTTTGCCAGTTTTGACCAACTACGGGTTGCCTTTAATCTAAGAGGATCTGATTTCTTTAGATACTTTCAACTAAGGGATTTTGCTAAGACCCACTCTCCACAATTCCCTCAACCCCTGCCTCCCAGTGGAGTGGATCTTGTACTTAGAGCAAAAACTTTGTCTAGGCGCCATGTCTCTTACTTTTATGATCTTTTTTCTCCGGTTGATGAATCTGCCATTAACAAGATTAGAACTAATTGGGAAAAGGAACTACAGTTCACCTTCTCTGATGACTTTTGGAAGAAGGCCCTGAGAGCCGTTAACTCATCCTCCAGTTGCGCTAGACTCAGCCTAATACAGTTTAAAGTTCTCCATAGACTACATTATAGCAAGGCTAAGCTCTCCAGGATTTATCCAGATAGACTGGATGACCGGTGTGATAGATGCTCCCAGACCCCCTGCGACCTGACTCACATGTTCTGGTCTTGCCCTAAATTATCTAGCTTCTGGCAATCTTTCTTCGAATGTATTTCTGAAATTGTAGGTCTAAAAATCTCTACATCCCCTCATGTAGCTATTTTCGGTAGGCCCCCAGATGAAATCAACATTACAAACACTCAAACCAATGTCATTGCCTTTACCTCCTTGATTGCTCGTAGGAAAATCCTTCTTTTGTGGAAATCTCCTTTACCTCCCTCTTTTAAAATGTGGCTGAGTGATACTATGTCTCTTCTAAAGTTGGAAAAAATTAAGTTTACTCTCCGGGGTTCCTCAGATACGTTTTACGCTCATTGGAGGCCACTGATCAGCTATGAAGACCGTCTTCCGCCTGATATGGTGTCGCTGTAGGGATTCCCCCTTTATTTATCTGTCTATAATTCTGATATGATTCCTCTCCTGTCCGCCACACATGCAGCCCATGTGACATCCCTGGATACGTGTTAGTATGTGTACATGTATGTATGTATGTATGCAGGTATGTGCATGTATGTTATTGTATCTATCATATTGTATTGTATTGATGTACTGTTGCCTCAGTGCTCCGGGAGAGGGGTGGTTGTGATGGGTTGGGATGGGGCGGGGTTAAGGGAAAGTGAGTAAGGGTTATTTTTTTTTGGGGGGGGGGGGGGAAATGAAAATGCCTTAATTGCTGTAATGCACTGTTACACTTTCTTTTTTACATGTGAATAAAAATATTTAAAAAAAAAATAAAAAATAAGCGGAGTACGTCTTTGTGACGTAGAAAAGTGTTGGAATCTGGATCAATTTTTTTCAGATCCGTTGCAGCCCCTTTTTTAGAGATTTGGCGAAGGAGGAAAATAGAGAGGGTTGTGTTTTCTGACACTTGGTGAGTTCCCTGGAACACCGGGGACACATAATCATGTATAAAAGACGTTCAAAGGTGCATTTTGCATGATAGGTCCCCTTTAATTTTCTTTCTTTCCTCCCAGCAGAATACACGGTAAGGTTTTACATTAATAACTTGAATAATTCATTCCATGTGTTAGCCTTTATGTTGAATAATCCCAGTGTTATTGTAGCTAAGTGTCAAAGCTTGTTAAAGTATGCTTCTCCTCCCTTCAGATCTTCCCCTATGAGGCGCTCATTGTCACCACCAGAGGTCGCATCAGGCTGCCCAAAGATGCAGACCGTGCCAGACTGGAGGTAAGTTATGAATGGGCAATTACACTAACTGCTGGGAAAGAAATTGTCCATGGTTTCATTTCATAAAACTAGCACCGTAGCTAAGTCTTTGACAAATACAAAGGCTGTATCTGCAATAACCACCTTCCCATGAACCCTGACAAGCTACTGACTAAACTCTGGGAAATGTGCTTGGTATTTATAAATATGTATTTTCATTGATGTGTTCATATACCTGTTCATATCTGTCAATTTGATCTCCTTTCATTATTGCCTGGTGCCGGTTATGTAATAATAGTAAACATTTAATAAAAAGAAAATCTGCATTGTATCCGTATTAACCCTTCGATGCATAAGTGGGTCTTTTTTGACCCGGTGAGCTGGTTTTCTTGAAGTATCTTTGCAATTACATTTTTTTTTATCATTTCATATTCCAGCTATTCCTCAAAAAACATGTTTTGGGTATCATGCCATTCACATTTTTAATTTACATTTTAAGAAATTGTAGTTTTTGTATTAATACCCCAAGCTTCCATAAGTGGCCTAAAAAGTAAGGTTACCGATGAAAACAATGAAGAACTCTGTGTTAGAGGAATGTATTATTGGCCATAAGACTGTTAAACACCTGAACTTTGAAACAACATCCATAACATTAATCTGGCTGCTACTTAGAAATGATTTATCTAATCATATTCCAATAACTTATATATAGAATCTTATTGAACTATTTCACTTTTTACTATTTTTGTTTTTGTATGTACTTGCACTATTTGTTTGTGTGTATCTGTTTTATTGTGTTGCACTGTTTGAGGAGCCTGGGACCTAAGATTTCCATCGTCATAACTACACTGTAGCTATGTTCGTATGACCAATAAAAGCCTTGAACCTTCATGTAAAATGTATTTAGGTTCTGTCAAACAAGAACAAACTAATATCATATGCTAACGGTCATCTCTTTTTTATTTTAGTTTCAGCGTCACCTGTCCCCAGAGGAGTTCCTCCAAGTGTTCGGCATGACTGTGGAGGATTTTGACCGGCTGGCTCTGTGGAAGAAAAATGATCTCAAGAAACAGGCCCGACTGTTTGAACAACATATGGACGTATGTTAAATACTGCCATAACTAGAGCGAGAGACTTTAGGGGGGGAAGAAAGAGATATTTGGTCTTCTGCTCAATGTCACTGCCATGGCTAAGAACCTGTTCTAGATCTGGAACCAAATCCCGGTCACACCTCCATGGACTTCTGATGTACCGAGGGAAGGCCACAGAGACATTATGCACAGATGGACTGCTAAACTGTTACATGTCGCTGTGTGCTGGAGTGGTGTAAGCAATAGAGACTTTTAGTGATGTGCTTTTCTTAAGCCTGAAGGATGGGGAAGACTGTGCCCCTATAAGGCCACAAGTGGGGATATCTGTGATCAGAGCCGCACTACTTTCAACATAAAGAGGAGAATTTTGGCTTTGCCTTATTTGTTATAAGTAGTTATGAGTGTGCAGCAGCAGCAATCTGAATGAGTAGAATGTAGACATCATGACACTTTATCAGTGTGAATGATTCGATGAGGAGAATGAGTGAGCGAGCATACAGCAGCATCACTTTGCTTTGGTTTATAAGGATGCATTTTGTTTACAAGTTTCCCTGTTTTGGCTCTATCACCTGAAATACTGTGTCTCTCTGCTTTACACTAATTGATATAGAATGAATCGAGTTACAATCTGAGGTGTATTCAACTTTTTTTAAATTGTAGGTGTGATCTGCATTAATTTGTGTGCAAATGAAAACCAAAGTGAGAATGCGACTATACATATTAGGCGATCACTTCCATGTAATGTCCTGGGTAAATAGTTAAAGGTCACTCGTAGATACAGTTCACTCCTCAGCTGTATGGTAACCTTAAATAATGTGCAATCCAGTAGATTCAATAGATACACAACAGTTCAGTCCTCCTGCTCCAAGTTCCCCAGCTCATTGCATAGAATGATGACTAAATGTTTTAGCATGAGGATTGTAGCCCTACATTTACATTCACTATTATTTATATTCTGTTAGAATGATAATCCAATAATGTTGTAGTTACAGAGAATATATTGACTCACAATAAAACACTCTGTAAGGTTTTAAACACACTGAAAAAGATCCAGGGTTGTTGAAGACTTTACTTCCTTTGAATACTGTTATTTTTGATTTTGTCACAAATTAAACTTGAAACAAATCCAGTCTCCTTCTGTTTGTTTGTTTCCGTTGTTTGGGGGGAGAAATGCATCTTCCATTTCCTGTCAACTGAATGTGTTTCTCAATGGAAAATATGACTTTTTACCGACCTGTTTGTAAGTTTGCCTGACAGATGGATCATCCAATCACCTGCCAGGTATTTTTACAAACGTGTCTGATCTTTTCTAGTCGCCACTGATGTGTTCTAAGTTGCTTGTTTGTCACAAACCATCTGGCACAAAGACTGTTTGGACTGAGACGCATCTTAGGAGTCCGAGTGGAATTTCAAACCACCATCAAATTTGGTTTGAACGAGAAATTGCGATTTTCATGAAGCTGTTGATGTAAAATCAACGTGTGTGTGTATTTTAATCAGCTGGATAGCACAAATACTTTGACTTTAAAATACCCATAATTCAATTAAAGTAGTACTCATAAGAACATAACAGGAAACCATCCATGTAATGTGTGTGGCAATGAGATAATCACCCCTTTTCATCACATCAGAACTTCTGAGATTGGGTCAAGTTGACCCGACGACAGAAAGCTAAATAAAGGAAACATTGACTCACAATATACATTTTAAATGATTTTATTGACTTAAAGATGAGTGCATTGCTTCCTGTAAGAAACAAATATCTGTTCCACTGAGTACCAACGTTTTTAAATATGAATAAGATGCATGAAAACATATGATTCAAATTAGGCTTTAAATTATATATGAACATAACCTTTAGAATAAAGATGTAAAATAGACCAAGATGAATAGATTATCATTTTTATTGATTTTAATTGATTGAATCAGCTACAATATTTGTGTATTGAATGAATGTGCATACTGTTAATACTTAATACAGTATTCTTAACAATATCATTTCACTCGGAGGAAACCCGTGTGGATTTAGAAGGACAAAGACCCGTGGAGATCTACCCTTAATATCCCCCTAAATATTGCACGCTACAGGTTTTTCATTTGCAGTTAAATGCGAAAATGCGGGAAAACCTGGAGGAACCCTGCGGCACAGTTCACTTACTGAACTCTCCTCCAGATGTTGGAGAAGGCTTTTCCAACAGACCTAAAGAATCTGCAGATGGTTGTATGTTCCTGAGGTGGGTTGAGCAGGCGATCATCGACGGACCAGACTATACAAGATCCAAGTCGTGGTTCCTTTAAAATCAAATGGGCCAGGACCATATCTTTAGAGCCCGCAATCTTGCACAAGCGCTGGTAAACAATCTTGTCAAGGTCATTGAAGGTTGTTGGGGTGGTGTAAAAGTCCAGTTGCTGCACCTCAGCCCAAACTCTATCAAAGAGGCTCTTAATGATGTCCCTGTCGTCCACAATAGTGCGCCCCACTTTAGATTTCTTGAAGGCCAGCGTGACCAGTTTCTCCACAAAAATCTGAATGCAGACTCTATTCAAATCCCGCTGCCTGTTTGCGTCCTCCTCCAAAGCACTGGCAGTTCTCTCCTCACAAAGCGTGGCTTGCTCCAAAGCCTCGTCCCTCTCCACCAAGGCCTCTGACTCAAACAGAGCCTCAGGCCCCATTATGGCCTGTTGGACCCTTTGACTCTGGGTGGCGACCTGAGTGTTCACAAACCAGCTCATCAGCGACACGAAACGCCACGCCTGTTTGCGGATCTCCGCGTACATGTTGGCATGCACCTGAGGAACGAGCAACGTCCTGACGGACGAGTGTCTGACAGGCTCTGGGAAGTCACTGTGCGACATACCACTAGCAATGTGTACGTACAACATGTCGGTGAGTGCCTCCATAAATACTAAATGCTTGACACTGGTGAAGTCCTTGAACCTTTTAAAGACACTAATTTCTTTCCCTCCCTTTTCACCTCCTTCAGTCATGAGAAGAGCACTTACGCCGCTCATCAGTGACATCATGGACTTCGTAGTTTCCGCTTTGGGCTCTGGGTGGAATTTCTTTTTAAGCTTTACCACCATGCGATGAATCCAAGCTTTGGCAAAACGCTTTGCAAAGCAGTTCTTCACCCTCAGCTTTACGCCCTGCTTGCATTTGGTCTTCTGTTTTTGTTGACTGGTGGAATTTCCAATATGAGTCCTCTCCTGATTCTCCTCCTGCTGGGTCAGAAGGGCTGTGATGCCCTCCGCGGTGTTGGCGATCTCCAGAGAGCACTCCTCTTGCAGCAGAGCATAAACCTGGTCAGGCAAATCCTCCAGGACAGGATCGGTGATTTTTCTCAGCTCCTGGTCAATGAGTTCTTCCACGGATTTTTGTTTGCGGATGTCAATCACTGAGTCCCCTGACGAACTCTGCTCCTGGACTCCTAGTATTAAGGAAACCGCTGAGACCGGTGACTCAGCTCTGGGCTCCTCGTTATCCACCAATGGTTTCTCCAGGGGAGCGGGACTTAATTTTCTCTGACGTGTTCTACGTTGGCATCTCCCAATTCTAATTTTTCCTGCAAAGGCCTTCAGCATTGTGCAGGTGTGCCCCACCATAACGTTGAGCCTGCTGGGGCGAATGACGCGTTCAGCAGTGAGCATCGGGGTAGAGAGGGCAGAGTTCACGCTCTCTGCCACCTCTTTGCTAATGACAGCTGCACAAAGCTCCACGCTGTCGTCCTCCACCTGGCTCACAAGGTCCAGAGCTTGGGCGAGACTCTGGGAGAGCGCGTCCCCCAGGCTGGACCTGATGCTCTCCTCAGAGACAGACGTCTTCCTGCCCGTAAAAGCAGCCAAAATGGCCTTAATTAGGGCCGTTACAACCTCGAGAACAAGGTCTGCCACCACGATTAAGGTGGCATCATCAGGTTTGCCTGACCTTAATAGAAGCCACTGATCTCCTGTCACCCCTTTAACAAAGGGCTCAACAATAGGAAACAGAGTCACACTGAGCTCTGGCATTGCCTCTGTCTGTTGGCTGTTCATGGCCATTACAACTGTATTAACCCACTAACCAGCAATTTAAACAATACTGTTATTGATTATTTTTAAATATCTAGCAACTGAACAAATTATGGGGATTATTTTTAAATATTTAGCAATTTAAAAAACAATCTGAATTATTTGTAGATATCCTGATATTCAAAGAATAATGTGGATTGTTTTTAGATATCCTGTTATTCAAAGAATAATGTGGATTGTTTTTAGATATCCTGTTATTCAAAGAATAATGTGGATTGTTTTTAGATATCCTGTTATTCAAAGAATAGTGTGGATTGTTTTCAATGCTGTGTGGACTACTGTACTAAATGTGAAGGAACTGGTCTTCAGGTGACTGTCTGACAGCAGAAGTTGCTCCTATCTGCAGGAAGATATGTCTACGTCATTCTAAACTTCAAGGACCAAAGTGATCTAGAACGTGACGCCATAGATCGAAGCAGCGAGCGATCGCTAAGCCCCGCCCACCCACACAACGACCGCAGCTTTGCAACAGTTGCTAGGCAACCGCTGCCATTTGCTAATATCTGTTTCTTTTCAAACCTTTATAAACCATTTTGAAGGCGTTTTTTCAAACCTTTATTAACACTTTTTATGAAGGCGTTTTTTCAAAGCTTTATTGAAAGTTTTTAAGGCATTTTTACAAACCTTTATTAACATGTTTTAAGCATAGACTGTATGGTTTTAAGGCTTTTTTCTTACGTTTTTTTGCAGTAAGAAAACTCCAATATGATTTTGATAGAGTAAATAAAGTTTATATAAAGTATTTTTATTATGTTTGCAATTTTAAACATGAAATAGTGACTTACTTTGTACAAATGTTTGATCAAGAATGGTTATGAATATTTACAAATCATATCAGTCAAAGAGTGAAATCTTTCATTTTCTTATCTCTCATGTTGTGGACCAAAGCGCTCCACTAGAAGTAGCAAGGATTCTGCACACCACTTTCACACTTTGAAATCCAACTGGAGCGGCCAGAGTTTACTTTGCAGCTGGAATCTAGCAGAATCAGTGGATCACAAAATAATCTGAATCTTGTCAGGATCTTTATATATACAGTCCAGGGTTTCCGTTAGCCGGTAATTACCGGTTTTTAGCTGGTAAAATGTATTAAAAACTAGTAAATTAAAAACCTGCCGGTCAAAATGTCTGGTAATAATTAGGGATGCTCCGATAGATCGGCCGCCTGTCATTATCGGCCGATATTCACTCTTAATAGTTTGATCGGTGCTCTCTATAAAGGCCGATCAGGAGAGCTGGATCTGATCGATATGGACATAAACGCGAGTGAAGTATAACCGGACGCGAGAGAGAGATCAGATCAGCTGCTGAGTCAGACCGAGACACGCAGCTCTGCATAATCACCTGATTTAGCGAGCTGCAGGAGCTGCATGATAAACTGACGGGCTGTCAGGAGAGAGAGGGAGGGAGAGAGGAAAAGAGAGGCTCCGTTTCTCCCGTGTTATTATTCAAAGTTCATGTAAACTTTTGAATAATGTACGTTATCTACTACAAGTAGTTTGTTTTAATGTAATAATTATGTTGTTTGTGGAATAATTTATTGAAAAATGAATCTGAATTTTTTTCGATCTGTTACGATTATAAACTGAAGCAATATAAAAATGAGCCCCGTGAACTGAGTTTTAAACATCAGCATATCTGCTCATAGTCCGGCAGAGTCCTGCATCGGGTCGGGTACCCGCAAAAAAGGTGATTCGCGGGTGGTATTTTTTCAAACGCTTTTTTCCGGGTTCGGTTCTGGGTAAAACAAAGATGATGCGGGTTGGGTCGCGGGTGTTGCATAGTAAATATATTACAATAATAATAATAATTTAGTTTAATGTTTAAATCCTCAGCGGAGAATACAGCATTTTCAATAACACTTCCTCAAGAGCGAAATCCACCGTCTGGAGGCTTTTGGTGTCATCCTAGATGGATGAAATAACCAACATCCCACGCTTTTTGAGACAAATATGCAACTGCGTGTGTTAATAATTGCACGTTTTCACTGCTCATATATATGCGGGTTCGGGTCGGTTGCGGATCCTGTGCTGATAGGTCGGGTCGGGTTGCGGAACTAATTGGCAATAGGCGCATTCACACCGCAGTACTTTTCCCACAAAGGTTCATGTGAACTTAGTTCATGCGAACTCTTTAGTTCTCATGAACTAAGTACAGATCGCGTTCACACCGGAAAAAGTCCCTGGGGGTGGATTAGGCAAATGAAGCCGCTGACGTCACTTCTTCTTCTTCTGCTTTGGGTTTACTGGCAGGCTACAAACAACTTCACGGCGGATACTGCCGCCCAAAGTCCCCGGCCGGAAGTCCCCGGAGTTGTAAGAGGACTTCAGTAGAAGCTGCTGGGAGTCCCAGCAGCTTCTACTGAAGCCTTCCGAGTAAATCGCCAGAACGCCGACACCTCCTCTTCTCCACCGCTCCCATGTTTTATTTTGTGTTGCCATAAGTTAGTCTCTCTGCGTTTCTGCGCTGGGCTAATGCTAATGCTAATGCGAGGATAATAAAATGGCGGCTTCACAAAACTTTTTGAAAGTTTTACGGGGCGTGGTTTGCAATCCGCCCAGCCAATCAGAAATATAGCTCTTTTCTCACAAAAGAGCCGCTCGAAAGTCCCTGCTCTCTAGCAGGGACTTTCGAGGGGGTAAAAAGGTTCACATGAACTAATTTTAGTACCGGCTCTTTTTGGTGTGAACGCGATAAAAGAGTTCACATGAACTAAGTTCGCATGAACCTTTGTGGGAAAAGTACCGCAGTGTGAATGCGCCTAATATGTGCGGGGGGCGGGTTCGGTATTGCACGTCGCGGGTGCGGGCGGGAGCGGGTCTTGAAAATCAGACCTGTGCAGGACTCTGTAGTCCGGTAATTACCTGCTAACGGAAACTCTGCTACACAACTCTTATTATTATTATTGAAATATGACCGGTAAGTTTCAAATTTGTCTGGTAAAATATATCCTGCCCGGACATTTGACCGGCGAGAAAAAATCCTAGCGGAAACCCTGATTACAGTCTATGGTCAGGATTCAAGTATTACTTTATTACATTACATTACATTGCATTTAGCTGACGCTTTTATCCAAAGCGACTTACAATAAGTACATTCGACCAGGAAGACACAACCTTGAAGAAAACAGAATCATATAAGTACATCAGGTTTCATAGAGCCAAACATTTCAAGTGCTACTCAACTGGCTATAGATAAGCCAGTCCTTTATTAGTATATAAGTGCTCTGTTAGCAGTTCTTTGTTAGTAATTCTATCGCTGGAAGTGGAGTCGAAAGAGATGAGTTTTCAGTCAAGTAATGTGTTTGTGTTGTGAACGTTGTGAAGCAGCCATAGACTGTATATAAAGGGAAGCAGCCCGCGCCCGACTAATCAACGAGCGTCCTTTGAGGAGCTGCTGGCACTCACAGCCATGGTTTGGGAGTTTGAGGGGACACGAAGAGACTAAACAATAATAGCATCTGCAAGAAGTTAGCGTGGATGCAGCAGTAGCACATATCATATATGATAGTTATATTAGAAATGTAGCGTCACGTGTGTTTTCATTGAAAGAAGAGCAATACATGGTACTGAAAGGCAGGGCCGGTTCTACCCCCTCCCCCCCCCCCCAATAGAATATATAAAGAATAAATGAAAAATCTTTACCAAAGACAGATACACTACAAACACAGAAACTTATTGTCATAGGTAATATACATCAAAAAGGCTTCAAATGTATTCAGTATTGTATGAACATGCTTGAATTGGGGGATGGACATCACATCCTCTAGGGCAGGGGGGTCAAACTCAAATACACAGTGTGCCAAAATAAAAAAATGGGTACTAGTCGAGGGCCGGACTGGTTCAATGTTTATTGCAAAACATATTGAAATGAACTTATTGCACATATTAAACCTGGAACTAACAAAGCTTAAATGATTTACTATAAAAACAACATTAAACATTAAACAATCAGTTGCATTCATTTCTTATGGCTCTCTCTCATTTCTTATGATTGCATTTTTCCACAGGCCAACAACAGCTTCAAAAAAACTGTATGCCCTGTTGTCGCAAGAAAGAAAGTGCAGAAGGAAACATGTAAAGTCAGTGTGCTGCTCCGTGATGCTAGTTCAGATACGTGGCATCTCATCTTGGGTGCAAGGTCATCAATGTTTGGGGTCAGGCTCTGAGCTGAGGAGACCCTCAGGATTGAGTGAAGGTGTGCGTGCAATATACCAGCGGGCCAGATCTAATGGTAATTACAAATGATCCTGCGGGCCGAAATTAAAACACCCATATGAAAAAGATGGGTTTACATTTTAATAATCAAATAAGTATGTGAACATACGGCGGCGGTATTTGACGCTCATGGAAGCACCGCACCCGTTTATGTCGGCAGCTCTTAAAGGCAATGTGAGCGTCCATTCCCATTGGATAACGGAGAATTGTACACCCGGAAGTAATTATTCTCATTACTGTCGATTGATTTGACAGTGATATCTCCACCGCTCATCAACTCAAAACCACCTTTGTTAATTAAACAACATTGATAGGTTTACATTTTGAACAATGCTTTTGTGTTTTCCCCTTCAATTCTGAGAAACAACTTGTTTTCTCTGAAATGTGGAGCGCCAAAGAGAATACCCACAATCACCAGCTATTGTTGTAACGATGCCTGTCCGCTTTGCGACAAACCCAAAGGTTTACCAAAGGTTAGCATGTTAAGCTGTACTTTCTGTGGCAGCTGGTTTAATACAAAGAGGATGCTTCATTGTAAACGTTTCTCTCAAAAGTGTGCTAATCTACCTAGGAGATGCAAAACATACTGTAAATGAGTTGGGTCCCATACTTTGAGTAATGTTACTTTGCTGCTAAATGACACATTATCAGATGAGGACATCATGAAGTGTGTGAGTCTGTCAGGGGATTTGATCTGTTCTCTGCATGTCGTATACACTGCTCTGGTATTCATTACAAATATAATTGTAAAATGTAAGTCTCCCGCTCTTGTCATCGTTTAGGCTTTGCATTTGAACTCCTATTGTCGCGGACTTGAAGGGAACAATTTCCTGGCCTTCCTGACATCCAGGAAAAAGGTGAGATTCTAATCCATTTCAATGCCAAAAGCAAGTTATTGTTTCTCCTCCTGTGTTGTCTTATTTCCTTATCTTTCTTTCAGGTGTAACATATACCAATGGTTGTACATGACATAGACCTCCTCCACCTCTTTGCTGTCCTACTAGTCAACCCTTCTGATCAGAGCCTTTCCTAAATAGTGCTAAGTTGTTTTACAGGTCAGTGTACGTTCATTTAGCAACTTAATGCTTTACTGCTGTTGAATAACCCCTATATTGCTAGTCATTTTTATTAAAACTATGATTTGGATCTTTTTGATTAATTACAATAATATTTTTGTTATAATTGTAAAACACATTTTAACATCCATCAGCAATCAATAAAACAAATCATCCAACACTAAATAGAAGAAATGTGGAGCCCTGCCCTTTTGTTTTAGACAGGGTGTGTGTGCAAACCTGGCACTCTATTCTGTCTACGCAGTGGTCGTCTCAAATTCTACACCTGAAAACAAGACCTGTACGTTCTTAAGAATGGCCCTACCCAGAATAGCCACTATACAGCTGTTGTGGAATATTTTCCAAGGCCCATAACTTTGACCCAGTTTATCAGTTCAAACTGTCCTGACTGAGCACACGCACCTCGTAACCTTGGCTGCTGTGCTCTCAGTGTTCTGTTTCTGTGTTCCTGCCTGTTGGCGTCAGCTGATAGAGGTGTTCTGTTTCTATGTTCCTGCCTGTTGGCGTCAGCTGATAGAGGTGTTATGGTTCTATGTTGTTATGCAGCATGTTGATGATGCTCTCAGAACTAGCTAAATACAGGGGTCTGAGGTAGAGTTCTTTAGAATTGACGTGGCAACCCACCCGTGCAGTCTCACCGTGACTGCTGTGACTTGTGATGTGAATCCTCCGGCCGTAACTCCAAATAAACCATCAGTGTGTGACATCAAAAGCTCCTGCTCTACCGTGTCTCCTTCCTGAGTCGGTGACTCCTAATGCAATTGCTACACAGAAGTTTCCTCCACAATTTGGCGTTGTCGGCAGGATACCAACAAATCTTCAGAACTGGTAAGTGTGATTTCAAATCTATATTTGGACATTGCCTTACCAGAATCTGTGATTGACGGTATCCTAAAAAATTACCTGTGAAACTGAGCGGCTGTGTTTCATTTTTGGTTAATAAACATTTGGTGATAATAGACCCAGGGGATCAGTGTTTGGGGACTCAGTCCTGGCTGATTTCCTCTGTGTGTGTGCTGCTCTGGACTGAAGTGCCATACAAGCATACACAGCTCATGTTTGGAGAGACCTTAAAAGAAAGGCATCAGTAAAGTGGAGCTTCTGTGTGAAAGCAATGTAAAGATTTGTATTGGACAAATCGCCGAATTCTGGGGGTTTCAGCGGCCAAGCACAGCAGTTGAAAATAAGCAGCCAGAGATATTACTGCTATCGCCTCTATAAACACGGCTCCAGCTGCAGCCGCGGGTGTGTGTGTGTGTAAACCTCCCCGTGCTTGTGGAGCTGGAGAAGTGCAGCTGAGAGGGAGAAAGTCACATGTTTTTGCCTATAAAAGTAAAATGAACTAAACTTTAGTTATCTCACCAAAAGTAAATGACTTGAGAAAAATAAATAATATAAAGATGTAAAGCAAACAATTCTGGTGGTATAAATGTGCTGCAAAATGAAAATAAATAGCAAAAGAGTGTTTTTATGTCCTGCATCTGAGTGTGCAGAGGAAAATGTAAACAAGAAGCACACTGTTCAGGGTGTGCGCTGGGTAAGAAGAAAATAAGATTATATTGCTTTAAGAATCCATTCTTAAACGGTATTGCTGGTATGTTAAGATATGTGTGTGACCTTGTATAAACCCTATGCCCCGTCCTGCGCCCCGAGACCCTCAGAGACCTGCCTGAGGAGATCAGGGTTGCAAAATCTGTTTTTTTAGGTCAATGTTGTATTATTTGTTTAATTTATTCTTAAATCTATGTATTGTATGGTAATAATGAATAAAAACGTAGTGTATTGCACACATTCCGAAACAAAGCAGATAAGACAGAACTAGACTCAGACATAATACTAATTGTTGTTGAAACCTTTTGCGCTGTTGCTGCAAAATGGAAACTTTGCCACTGGAATCAGATAATTAATATAAGTTGAAGTTCAATTACAGTTTTAAAAAATAGTTCAAATTATTTCTCGTATCAACCAATTGGTCTCCATAGACATTACTAAAATTAAAATAGTTGTTAAACTACTGACAAGTTTTCTGAAACCGAGCTTATGAACAACAGAGTAAAGGTCGCTGGTTAAGCCAGGATCAATATATTTGTTGAAGTTTTTATTGTGTGATTATTGTGTGAATAATAAATGTGTTTAAATTAATTGAGCAATTCTTTAAAAAGTATAATGTTGCAATCTCTTTAAAATAAGTAATTACAGTTAAAAAATAGATGTTGTTTTCCAAGGGCCTCTCTTTCACAGGCCCCCACTTTGAATCATGACACTTCCAAGTCCTACAGAGATCAGTATCACTTTGTGTTGCAAGCCAAATCCAGGGGTTCTACCCAAGCCCAATTTTAAATACCATAAAGAAAAGTATTGAACCCAGCTCGAGCTAAATGTCAAATGTATTTAATTAATGTGCAAGTGTTTTGATTTAGTTAAAATGCTCCAGTCTAGCTTCCTTCGAGTTTAGTCTCATAACATTCTCACTGCTGTGCTGTCCCAAATGTTTTTAAACCTTGGGCAGACAAGCACACACACACACACACCCACACACCACACCCACACCCACACCCACACCCACGCACACACACACACACACACACACACACACACACACACACACACACACACACACACACACACACACACACACACCACACACACACCACACACACACACACACACACACACACACACACACACACACACACACACACACACACACACACACACACACACACACACACACACATACACACTTTTAATAAGTATTCACCTTATCCAAATTGTAAATTGTTGATTAGTAATTCAAGATTAATTATTAAATTAAATGTGGTACATAACATAGAATAAATAAAATAACTTTGACTTGATCATTTTGTTCACAACATTAGACCTTGTCCTCTAATCTCTACTAGAATAAGATACGTGTGCATGTTTGGGTGTTTTAACACTCCTGTAATGTACTTAATCTTGTTATCCTTTTCGTTACAGAGCTGGGAAAATGGTGTATTGCTTAGATTCTGATCCGTGCAAGTCCAATTTTGACTGACTTTAGTTCTAATGTTAATGTTAATTTGATTTCAACCCATAAGTAATTATTTAGATTAACTCAACATTTCACATGATGATGGATTAGTGTTCCACATTTTTTCCCACTCATTTGTTGTGCAATTAGGCCAAAGGTAAAGAGAGACATTGATGACCTTGTGTCCCTTTTGTTGGTACGTGGTTCCATTTTGTCTGGCCTTGGACGACTTCACTAAGAGTCACCCAGTTCTACCCTGCTACAGTCCGGCTGAGTGCAGTCACAGAGATGCTATGGCTGCTCTACATGAAATGACATTAATGGTCTGGTCCGAGAATGGACACCATTTCCTGCTCCTAGAGAGAATGACGCTCCTCAAACTGAACATTACAGCCGTTGATACTGTCTCACGTGGGTCTGCTCCCCCCACCGAGCCATGAACTGAAAGCTTGACATCTGTTTGAACACCTGGAAGCCTCCCTGTCACACCAGCACCAACCCTTGGGTCAGTCAGATGGGATTAACGGCTTCACTTAGGGCATTTGGTTCAGATACATGACTCTCGTTACCGCAGAGTGTTTTTTTTTTTTTAAGGCTATTCATACTGCTATGCAGAGGATGCCTGTAAGTTGGCAAGCTGTTAAAAGCCCCTACTATTTTTAAAATAGGCCTAATGTCAGGGGCCTCTTAGTTCTACATGTATTCACATTATATAGAACAATGTCTACAATATGACCATTCTGTTCTGCTCTAACGATTCAATTGATAGATTTTACGTCAAAACAATTAGCTTTCATTGATTCCAATGATAACGTCACCTTAAGTGGAGGAATGCAAACCTGTTTTCAAATGTAAGGTTTTGAATTTGTTTGACATTTCTCAGTAATAACACCCTCAGACACCCACTATCATTCATGCTATGCCATCAGTAATAACTCAAATGTATACATTTCCTGCATAATATGCTGCACACAGGTGATATTGAGTCTTCTCGAGTAATAGATTATAAACTACATCATGCTTAAATAGACTCCTAAGTTATTATTTCATATGTGACATATGTAAGAAAAGGGAGGGAAGAGTCAATTATATTGAGTAATTGATTTTATATTGGAACATTTATTACTCAAACCTGTTTTATGGAAGAGGAAAAATATATATTTCAGATAAACTAATATTTTATCAAATGGTGAATTAATATAACATTTAGAATCATTGAGAAGGGGTTATATCCAGGGACTAGCTCACCTTTAAATTAATATATGATTCTTGTATGTTAAATGACTAACACAAACCTTAAATGTATGCATGTGCATGTGTCAGGAAGGCTCCCAAATAATTCTGAGGGGCCTATCCTATTTTTGTAATTAAATGATAATGTGCTAATCCATTACTTTGAGTTGTCTGCACTCAGGAAAACATCCCTATCAGGTGTTAACCCAATAACTAGGACAGCTCTGAAGGCCAAGGGTCAGAGAGGGAGGGTCACACTCTCCGGCTGCAGAGGGCACCACCATCCACGGGCAAGGAGGCACGAGGTCGTTCGGGATGAGAGGATTCTAATCTTCAACTATCTGAGGAGATGGGATGCTTCTTCACCTTTCTGCTCTGTGGGCTCAGGCAGACAACCCTGCGGGACGAGCGAGGGCTTCAGAGGCTTCATACAAGGTTCCTTGTTTCTTGGAGGAGCAGATGTCTTCATAACCTCTCCCATCCACGGGGGGAGACCTGGATGCACCATTTGGAATATGCAGTTGCACTGCTCTCAAGCAGATAGCAGAAGGAATGCAGGCAGATGAGCCTCCGTTTCACTGGGGGATCTCACAGTGCTCACTGAATTGAGCCACACAAAAGCAGAGCAATTGGGGGGTTGAAATATGGCGCTCTGATGACGAAGAGTTTGAGCCAATCAGCACCTCAGTGCTAATCTACAGTATCAGGATGCCTTTACACACACCAGACACTCTTTGTCATAAAGAGAGGAGGAGAACGAGTCAGAAAGACTGAAGGACATGTTCTTCCAGCTCTCGTACAAAGATGAACTTTGAATTGATTTTATACCTTGGATATTCACAGATGTACAATTAATGACTGTTTTTATATTTCCAATGAACAGACATGTGTTGAATAGTGGTGATTCATATATTTTTGCCGGATCAGATTACACTTTCGCAATAAACAAAATTAATTAATTAATATTTTCAGATATTTCTACTATTATCACAGATAATGTTAATATCCTTAATCGTCCAGCAATCAGGCTTAACAACACTACTCTTTAATGTATTATCCATGCACAGAAAGACCTACAATGATGTTTCAAGTACTGGATTAATTTCAAATATCTTTGCTATTGTGCATCTGTGTTTTATGTGTGTTCATTATTGTGCTTTTGACGAAAGATGATCAAACACTGATGAGAGATGATTTTTCCTATTATGATTGGCTGTATCAATCATTGTGATTGAATGTTTCAATCTACTTTGTGATGTAATTGATGTAACTCCACACTCAAATCTGAAGATTCCCATTGATTTAAGTATTGAACAAAATATTATTAGACTAAAGTTTTTAGATTATCAAAATTGATAAAAAGAGAGGAACTGTTGTGGAATATTTTCCAAGGCCCATAACTTTGACCCAGTTTATCAGTTCAAACTGTCCTGACTGAGCACACGCACCTCGTAACCTTGGCTGCTGTGCTCTCAGTGTTCTGTTTCTGTGTTCCTGCCTGTTGGCGTCAGCTGATAGAGGTGTTATGATTCTATGTTCCTGCCTGTTGGCATCAGCTGATAGAGGTGTTATGGTTCTATGTTGTTATGCAGCATGTTGATGATGCTCTCAGAACTAGCTAAATACAGGGGTCTGAGGTAGAGTTCTTTAAAATTGACGTGGCAACCCACCCGTGCAGTCTCACCGTGACTGCTGTGACTTGTGATGTGAATCCTCCGGCCGTAACTCCAAATAAACCATCAGTGTGTGACATCAAAAGCTCCTGCTCTACCGTGTCTCCTTCCTGAGTCGGTGACTCCTAATTGTACTGATACACAGAAGTTTCCTCCACAACAGCCAGCACCTGTCTACCCAAAGAATAAGCAGGATTCAGAGGAGCGGTAAAGTCATATGTATCTGTAATTATTTGTTTTAATGTGTTTTTAAACTAAAAAGTCAGAAAGAGTGGCAGAATTATATCAGTGTTGGCAAATACTTTTTAACCATCAAAGCCACGTTCCCCCAGGATTGTCCTTTTTATGGAACTTCAAACAAAAGCTCTATAGGTCAACAAAATATAATTTTATAGCTATATATATATCAGTTTTTATTAATTGTACAATTTCTCCTTATTATTATTATTCTCCCTGTTTAATGCTTGAGCAGTTTTTAAGTTAATTGAATGATATATAGCTTTACATTTCTTAAGTTTCCTTTTGTCATTCTTTAGAAATGCCATTGTTCATGTCCCTGCTGTCTGTGTGCAGACAGGGGCCGTTTTAGTGATTCAGGGGCCATAGGAAAAGTAAGGAATGGGGCCCGTTTAGCCCTTATCAACACATTGATTACATATTTTCTAAAATTATAAAATTATAAAATTATAAAGACAGTTAGCAGCAGACAGAACAGTTAGTCTCTCTCTCTCTCTCTCTCTCTCTCTCCTCTCTCTCTCTCTCTCTCTCTCTCTCTCTCTCTCTCTCTCTCCTCTCTCTCTCTCTCTCTCTCTCTCTCTTCTCTCCTCCCTCTCCCTCTCTCCCTCTCTCTCTCTCTCTCTCCCTCTCTCGGGAGCTGCAGCTGCTGTACCAGGCCGTGATGCAGCCAGTCAGGATGCTCTCTATGGTGCACCTGTAGAAGGTCAGGATGCTCTCTATGGAGCACCTGTAGAAGGTCAGGATGCTCTCTATGGTGCACCTGTAGAAGGTCAGGATGCTCTCTATGGTGCACCTGTAGAAGGTCAGGATGCTCTCTATGGTGTACCTGTAGAAGGTCAGAATGCTCTCTATGGAGCACCTGTAGAAGGTCAGGATGCTCTCTATGGAGCACCTGTAGGAGGTCAGGATGCTCTCTATGGAGCACCTGTAGAAGGTCAGGATGCTCTCTATGGAGCACCTGTAGGAGGTCAGGATGCTCTCTATGGTGCACCTGTAGAAGGTCAGGATGCTCTCTATGGAGCACCTGTAGAAGGTCAGGATGCTCTCTATGGTGCACCTGTAGAAGGTCAGGATGCTCTCTATGGTGCACCTGTAGGAGGTCAGGATGCTCTCTATGGTGTACCTGTAGAAGGTCAGGATGCTCTCTATGGTGCACCTGTAGAAGGTCAGGATGCTCTCTATGGAGCACCTGTAGAAGGTCAGGATGCTCTCTATGGAGCACCTGTAGAAGGTCAGGATGCTCTCTATGGTGCACCTGTAGAAGGTCAGGATGCTCTCTATGGAGCACCTGTAGAAGGTCAGGATGCTCTCTATGGAGCACCTGTAGGAGGTCAGGATCCTCTCTATGGAGCACCTGTAGAAGGTCAGGATGCTCTCTATGGAGCACCTGTAAAAGGTCAGGATGCTCTCTATGGTGCACCTGTAGAAGGTCAGGATGCTCTCTATGGAGCACCTGTAGAAGGTCAGGATCCTCTCTATGGAGCACCTGTAGGAGGTCAGGATGCTCTCTATGGTGCACCTGTAGGAGGTCAGGATGCTCTCTATGGTGCACCTGTAGAAGGTCAGGATGCTCTCTATGGTGCACCTGTAGGAGGTCAGGATGCTCTCTATGGAGCACCTGTAGGAGGTCAGGATGCTCTCTATGGTGCACCTGTAGAAGGTCAGGATGCTCTCTATGGTGCACCTGTAGAAGGTCAGGATGCTCTCTATGGTGCACCTGTGGAAGGTCAGGATGCTCTCTATGGAGCACCTGTAGAAGGTCAGGTTTGAAATCTTTAAATGGTAGCTGTTTTATATGAATGTGTATGATGTGTGTGATTCACTGATCTTACATCAACAAACCTCCAGCTTTATGCCCAAACATCTGGAACTTTAGATGTGTTGGTTAATCGTTAGCGCCATCTTCTGGCACTGACCTGGCACTGATCATAATATTCCAAAGTGCATAACCACATGGAAATAATTGGAAATATAAGAAACTGTTGTCTTGAAAAAGCTCATAGTGTACTTTTGCTTACTTTCTTTAGATTTAGTTTGTAAGTCCTCCTCGCTACCAGGATACGGACGCAACGGGATCCAGAGGGTGAGACCACAGTGACACAACTATGTGATTAGCTGTATCAGTTATAAAGGCTAAGACGCATATTTTTTTATCTGGATCTGACAATTGCTTTGAACCTAGAGGAACTGACAGTTTTATAATTGTTAGTTGTTTTTCCCCCTAAATGAATAACATATGTTAATGTATCTCAGGCAGAAGATATATGCAAGTATCTGTAAATACCAATTCGCTAACGTTGTTGTCCCCCGCAGCCCCAGAGTGCAGATTGCTATCAGTACCAGCGTGAAAGTGGCAGCGAAGTCAATTGGGGAGGCAAAGGTAATTTAATATGAATGTAAAACACTTACTCCTTATTAGTATGAAGCCATTAATTCAATGTTTTTCTCTTGTACTGACTTAATTTTCTTTCCTTCCTCCCAGCAGAATACACGGTAAGGTTTTACATTAATAACTTGAATAATTCATTCCATGTGTTAGCCTTTATGTTGAATAATCCCAGTGTTATTGTAGCTAAGTGTCAAAGCTTGTTAAAGTATGCTTCTCCTCCCTTCAGATGTTCCCCTATGAGGCGCTCATTGTCACCACCAGAGGTCGCATCAGGCTGCCCAAAGATGCAGACCGTGCCAGACTGGAGGTAAGTTATGAATGGGCAATTACACTAACTGCTGGGAAAGAAATTGTCCATGGTTTCATTTCATAAAACTAGCACCGTAGCTAAGTCTTTGACAAATACAAAGGCTGTATCTGCAATAACCACCTTCCCATGAACCCTGACAAGCTACTGACTAAACTCTGGGAAATGTGCTTGGTATTTATAAATATGTATTTTCATTGATGTGTTCATATACCTGTTCCTATCTGTCAATTTGATCTCCTTTCATTATTGCCTGGTGCCGGTTATGTAATAATAGTAAACATTTAATTAAAAAAAATCGGCATTGTATCCGTATTAACCCTTCGATGCATAAGTGGGTCTTTTTTGACCCGGTGAGCTGGTTTTCTTGAAGTATCTTTGCAATTACATTTTTTTTTATCATTTCATATTCCAGCTATTCCTCAAAAAACATGTTTTGGGTATCATGCCATTCAAATGTTTAATTTACATTTTAAGAAATTGTAGTTTTTGTATTAATACCCCAAGCTTCCATAAGTGGGTTAAAAAGTAAGGTTACCGATGAAAACAATGAAGAACTCTGTGTTAGAGGAATGTATTATTGGCCATAAGACTGTTAAACACCTGAACTTTGAAACAACATCCATAACATTCATCTGGCTGCTACTTAGAAATGATTTATCTAATCATATTCCAATAACTTATATATAGAATCTTATTGAACTATTTCACTTTTTACTATTTTTGTTTTTGTATTTACTTGCACTATTTGTTTCTGTGTATCTGTTTTATTGTGTTGCACTGTTTGAGGAGCCTGGGACCTAAGATTTCCATCGTCATAACTACACTGTAGCTATGTTCGTATGACCAATAAAAGCCTTGAACCTTCATGTAAAATGTATTTAGGTTCTGTCAAACAAGAAAAAACTAATATCATGTGCTAACTGTCATCTCTTTTTTATTTTAGTTTCAGCGTCACCTGTCCCCAGAGGAGTTCCTCCAAGTGTTCGGCATGACTGTGGAGGATTTTGACCGGCTGGCTCTGTGGAAGAAAAATGATCTCAAGAAACAGGCCCGACTGTTTGAACAACATATGGACGTATGTTAAATACTGCCATAACTAGAGCGAGAGACTTTTAGGGGGGGAAGAAAGAGATATTTGGTCTTCTGCTCAATGTCACTGCCATGGCTAAGAACCTGTTCTAGATCTGGAACCAAATCCCGGTCACACCTCCATGGACTTCTGATGTACCGAGGGAAGGCCACAGAGACATTATGCACAGATGGACTGCTAAACTGTTACATGTCGCTGGGTGCTGGAGTGGTGTAAGCAATAGAGACTTTTAGTGATGTGCTTTTCTTAAGCCTGAAGGATGGGGAAGACATGGCTGTGCCCCTATAAGGCCACAAGTGGGGATATCTGTGATCAGAGCCGCACTACTTTCAACATAAAGAGGAGAATTTTGGCTTTGCCTTATTTGTTATAAGTAGTTATGAGTGTGCAGCAGCAGCAATCTGAATGAGTAGAATGTAGACATCATGACACTTTATCAGTGTGAATGATTAGATGAGGAGAATGAGTGAGCGAGCATACAGCAGCATCACTTTGCTTTGGTTTATAAGGATGCATTTTGTTTACAAGTTTCCCTGTTTTGGCTCTATCACCTGAAATACTGTGTCTCTCTGCTTTACACTAATTGATATAGAATGAATCGAGTTACAATCTGAGGTGTATTCAACTTTTTTTAAATTGTAGGTGTGATCTGCATTCATTTGTGTGCAAATGAAAACCAAAGTGAGAATGCGACTATACATATTAGGCGATCACTTCCATGTAATGTCCTGGGTAAATAGTTAAAGGTCACTCGTAGATACAGTTCACTCCTCAGCTGTATGGTAACCTTAAATAATGTGCAATCCAGTAGATTCAATAGATACACAACAGTTCAGTCCTCCTGCTCCAAGTTCCCCAGCTCATTGCATAGAATGATGACTAAATGTTTTAGCATGAGGATTGTAGCCCTACATTTACATTCACTATTATTTATATTCTGTTAGAATGATAATCCAATAATGTTGTAGTTACAGAGAATATATTGACTCACAATAAAACACTCTGTAAGGTTTTTAACACACTGAAAAAGATCCAGGGTTGTTGAAGACTTTACTTCCTTTGAATACTGTTATTTTTGATTTTGTCACAAAAAGATTAAACTTGAAACAAATCCAGTCTCCTTCTGTTTGTTTGTTTCCGTTGTTTGGGGAGAGAAATGCATCTTCCATTTCTTGTCAACTGAATGTGTTTCTCAATGGAAAATATGACTTATTACCGACCTGTTTGTAAGTTTGCCTGACAGATGGATCATCCAATCACCTGCCAGGTATTTTTACAAACGTGTCTGATCTTTTCTAGTCGCCACTGATGTGTTCTAAGTTGCTTGTTTGTCACAAACCATCTGGCACAAAGACTGTTTGGACTGAGACGCATCTTAGGAGTCCGAGTGGAATTTCAAACCACCATCAAATTTGGTTTGAACGAGAAATTGCGATTTTCATGAAGCTGTTGATGTAAAATCAATGTGTGTGTGTATTTTAATCAGCTGGATAGCACAAATACTTTGACTTTAAAATACCCATAATTCAATTAAAGTAGTACTCATAAGAACATAACAGGAAACCATCCATGTATTGTGTGTGGCAATGAGATAATCACCTCTTTTCATCACATCAGAACTTCTGAGATTGGGTCAAGTTGACCCGACGACAGAAAGCTAAATAAACGAAACATTGACTCACAATATACATTTTAAATGATTTTATTGACTTAAAGATGAGTGCATTGCTTCCTGTAAGAAACAAATATCTGTTCCACTGAGTACCAACGTTTTTAAATATGAATAAGATGCATGAAAACATATGATTCAAATTAGGCTTTAAATTATATATGAACATAACCTTTAGAATAAAGATGTAAAATATACCAAGATGAATAGATTATAATTTTTATTGATTTTAATTGATTGAATCAGCTACAATATTTGTGTATTGAATGAATGTGCATACTGTTAATACTTAATACAGTATTCTTAACAATATCATTTCACTCGGAGGAAACCCGTGTGGATTTAGAAGGACAAAGACCCGTGGAGATCTACCCTTAATATCCCCCTAAATATTGCACGCTACAGGTTTTTCATTTGCAGTTAAATGCGAAAATGCGGGAAAACCTGGAGGAACCCTGCGGCACAGTTCACTTACTGAACTCTCCTCCAGATGTTGGAGATGGCTTTTCCAACAGACCTAAAGAATCTGCAGATGGTTGTATGTTCCTGAGGTGGGTTGAGCAGGCGATCATCGACGGACCAGACTATACAAGATCCAAGTCGTGGTTCCTTTAAAATCAAATGGGCCAGGACCATATCTTTAGAGCCCGCAATCTTGCACAAGCGCTGGTAAACAATCTTGTCAAGGTCATTGAAGGTTGTTGGGGTGGTGTAAAAGTCCAGTTGCTGCACCTCAGCCCAAACTCTATCAAAGAGGCTCTTAATGATGTCCCTGTCGTCCACAATAGTGCGCCCCACTTTAGATTTCTTGAAGGCCAGCGTGACCAGTTTCTCCACAAAAATCTGAATGCAGACTCTATTCAAATCCCGCTGCCTGTTTGCGTCCTCCTCCAAAGCACTGGCAGTTCTCTCCTCACAAAGCGTGGCTTGCTCCAAAGCCTCGCCCCTCTCCACCAAGGCCTCTGACTCAAACAGAGCCTCAGGCCCCATTATGGCCTGTTGGACCCTTTGACTCTGGGTGGCGACCTGAGTGTTCACAAACCAGCTCATCAGCGACACGAAACGCCACGCCTGTTTGCGGATCTCCGCGTACATGTTGGCATGCACCTGAGGAACGAGCAACGACCTGACGGACGAGTGCCTGACAGGCTCTGGGAAGTCACTGTGCGACATACCACTAGCAATGTGTACGTACAACATGTCGGTGAGTGCCTCAATAAATACTAAATGCTTGACACTGGTGAAGTCCTTGAACCTTTTAAAGACACTAATTTCTTTCCCTCCCTTTTCACCTCCTTCAGTCATGAGAAGAGCACTTACGCCGCTCATCAGTGACATCATGGACTTCGTAGTTTCCGCTTTGGGCTCTGGGTGGAATTTCTTTTTAAGCTTTACCACCATGCGATGAATCCAAGCTTTGGCAAAACGCTTTGCAAAGCAGTTCTTCACCCTCAGCTTTACGCCCTGCTTGCATTTGGTCTTCTGTTTTTGTTGACTGGTGGACTTTCCAATATGAGTCCTCTCCTGATTCTCCTCCTGCTGGGTCAGAAGGGCTGTGATGCCCTCCGCGGTGTTGGCGATCTCCAGAGAGCACTCCTCTTGCAGCAGAGCATAAACCTGGTCAGGCAAATCCTCCAGGACAGGATCGGTGATTTTTCTCAGCTCCTGGTCAATGAGTTCTTCCACGGATTTTTGTTTGCGGATGTCAATCACTGAGTCTCCTGACGAACTCTGCTCCTGGACTCCTAGTATTAAGGAAACCGCTGAGACCGGTGACTCAGCTCTGGGCTCCTCGTTATCCACCAATGGTTTCTCCAGGGGAGCGGGACTTAATTTTCTCTGACGTGTTCTACGTTGGCATCTCCCAATTCTAATTTTTCCTGCAAAGGCCTTCAGCATTGTGCAGGTGTGCCCCACCATAACGTTGAGCCTGCTGGGGCGAATGACGCGTTCAGCAGTGAGCATCGGGGTAGAGAGGGCAGAGTTCACGCTCTCTGCCACCTCTTTGCTAATGACAGCTGCACAAAGCTCCACGCTGTCGTCCTCCACCTGGCTCACAAGGTCCAGAGCTTGGGCGAGACTCTGGGAGAGCGCGTCCCCCAGGCTGGACCTGATGCTCTCCTCAGAGACAGACGTCTTCCTGCCCGTAAAAGCAGCCAAAATGGCCTTAATTAGGGCCGTTACAACCTCGAGAACAAGGTCTGCCACCACGATTAAGGTGGCATCATCAGGTTTGCCTGACCTTAATAGAAGCCACTGATCTCCTGTCACCCCTTTAACAAAGGGCTCAACAATAGGAAACAGAGTCACTCTGAGCTCTGGCATTGCCTCTGTCTGTTGGCTGTTCATGGCCATTACAACTGTATTAACCCACGAACCAGCAATTTAAACAATACTGTTATTGATTCTTTTTAAATATCTAGCAACTGAACAAATTATGGGGATTATTTTTAAATATTTAGCAATTTAAAAAACAATCTGAATTATTTGTAGATATCCTGATATTCAAAGAATAATGTGGATTGTTTTTAGATATCCTGTTATTCAAAGAATAGTGTGGATTGTTTTCAATGCTGTGTGGACTACTGTACTAAATGTGAAGGAACTGGTCTTCAGGTGACTGTCTGACAGCAGAAGTTGCTCCTATCTGCAGGAAGATATGTCTACGTCATTCTAAACTTCAAGGACCAAAGTGATCTAGAACGTGACGCCATAGATCGAAGCAGCGAGCGATCGCTAAGCCCCGCCCACCCACACAACGACCGCAGCTTTGCAACAGTTGCTAGGCAACCGCTGCCACTTGCTAATATCTGTTTCTTTTCAAACCTTTATAAACCATTTTGAAGGCGTTTTTTCAAACCTTTATTAACACTTTTTATGAAGGCGTTTTTTCAAAGCTTTATTGAAAGTTTTTAAGGCATTTTTACAAACCTTTATTAACATGTTTTAAGCATAGACTGTATGGTTTTAAGGCTTTTTTCTTACGTTTTTTTGCAGTAAGAAAACTCCAATATGATTTTGATAGAGTAAATAAAGTTTATATAAAGTATTTTTATTATGTTTGCAATTTTAAACATGAAATAGTGACTTTGTACAAATGTTTGATCAAGAATGGTTATGAATATTTACAAATCATATCAGTCAAAGAGTGAAATCTTTCATTTTCTTATCTCTCATGTTGTGGACCAAAGCGCTCCACTAGAAGTAGCAAGGATTCTGCACACCACTTTCACACTTTGAAATCCAACTGGAGCGGCCAGAGTTTACTTTGCAGCTGGAATCTAGCAGAATCAGTGGATCACAAAATAATCTGAATCTTGTCAGGATCTTTATATATACAGTCCAGGGTTGCCGTTAGCCGGTAATTACCGGTTTTTAGCTGGTAAAATGTATTAAAAACCGGTAAATTAAAAACCTGCCGGTCAAAATGTCTGGTAATAATTAGGGATGCTCCGATAGATCGGCCGCCTGTCATTATCGGCCGATATTCACTCTTAATAGTTTGATCGGTGCTCTCTATAAAGGCCGATCAGGAGAGCTGGATCTGATCGATATGGACATAAACGCGAGTGAAGTATAACCGGACGCGAGAGAGAGATCAGATCAGCTGCTGAGTCAGACCGAGACACGCAGCTCTGCATAATCACCTGATTTAGCGAGCTGCAGGAGCTGCATGATAAACTGACGGGCTGTCAGGAGAGAGAGGGAGGGAGAGAGGAAAAGAGAGGCTCCGTTTCTCCCGTGTTATTATTCAAAGTTGATGTAAACTTTTGAATAATGTACGTTATCTACTACAAGTAGTTTGTTTTAATGTAATAATTATGTTGTTTGTGGAATAATTTATTGAAAAATGAATCTGAATTTTTTTCGATCTGTTACGATTATAAACTGAAGCAATATAAAAATGAGCCCCGTGAACTGAGTTTTAAACATCAGCATATCTGCTCATAGTCCGGCAGAGTCCTGCATCGGGTCGGGTACCCGCAAAAAAGGTGATTCGCGGGTGGTATTTTTTCAAACGCTTTTTTCCGGGTTCGGTTCTGGGTAAAACAAAGATGATGCGGGTTGGGTCGCGGGTGTTGCATAGTAAATATATTACAATAATAATAATAATTTAGTTTAATGTTTAAATCCTCAGCGGAGAATACAGCATTTTCAATAACACTTCCTCAAGAGCGAAATCCACCGTCTGGAGGCTTTTGGTTCCTAGATGGAGAAAAGAACCAACATCCCACGCTTTTTGAGACAAATATGCAACTGCTTGTGTTAATAATTGCACGTTTTCACTGCTCATATATATGGTTCGGGTTCGGGTCGGTTGCGGATCCTGTGCCGATAGGTCGGGTCGGGTTGCGGAACTAATTGGCAATAGGCGCATTCACACCGCAGTACTTTTCCCACAAAGGTTCATGTGAACTTAGTTCATGCGAACTCTTTAGTTCTCATGAACTAAGTACAGATCGCGTTCACACCGGAAAAAGTCCCTGGGGGTGGATTAGGCAAATGAAGCCGCTGACGTCACTTCTTCTTCTTCTGCTTTGGGTTTACTGGCAGGCTACAAACAACTTCACGGCGGATACTGCCGCCCAAAGTCCCCGGCCGGAAGTCCCCGGAGTTGTAAGAGGACTTCAGTAGAAGCTGCTGGGAGTCCCAGCAGCTTCTACTGAAGCCTTCCGAGTAAATCGCCAGAACGCCGACACCTCCTCATCTCCACCGCTCCCATGTTTTATTTTGTGTTGCCATAAGTTAGTCTCTCTGCGTTTCTGCGCTGGGCTAATGCTAATGCTAATGCGAGGATAATAAAATGGCGGCTTCACAAAACTTTTTGAAAGTTTTACGGGGCGTGGTTTGCAATCCGCCCAGCCAATCAGAAATATAGCTCTTTTCTCACAAAAGAGCCGCTCGAAAGTCCTTGCTCTCTAGCAGGGACTTTCGAGCGGGTAAAAAGGTTCACATGAACTAATTTTAGTACCGGCTCTTTTTGGTGTGAACGCGATAAAAGAGTTCACATGAACTAAGTTCGCATGAACCTTTGTGGGAAAAGTACCGCAGTGTGAATGCGCCTAATATGTGCGGGGGGCGGGTTCGGTATTGCACGTCGCGGGTGCGGGCGGGAGCGGGTCTTGAAAATCAGACCTGTGCAGGACTCTGTAGTCCGGTAATTACCTGCTAACGGAAACTCTGCTACACAACTCTTATTATTATTATTGAAATATGACCGGTAAGTTTCAAATTTGTCTGGTAAAATATATCCTGCCCGGACATTTGACCGGCGAGAAAAAATCCTAACGGAAACCCTGATACAGTCTATGGTCAGGATTCAAGTATTACTTTATTACATTACATTACATTGCATTTAGCTGACGCTTTTATCCAAAGCGACTTACAATAAGTACATTCGACCAGGAAGACACAACCTTGAAGAAAACAGAATCATATAAGTACATCAGGTTTCATAGAGCCAAACATTTCAAGTGCTACTCAACTGGCTATAGATAAGCCAGTCCTTTATTAGTATATAAGTGCTCTGTTAGCAGTTCTTTGTTAGTAATTCTATCGCTGGAAGTGGAGTCGAAAGAGATGAGTTTTCAGTCAAGTAATGTGTTTGTGTTGTGAACGTTGTGAAGCAGCCATAGACTGTATATAAAGGGAAGCAGCCCGCGCCCGACTAATCAACGAGCGTCCTTTGAGGAGCTGCTGGCACTCACAGCCATGGTTTGGGAGTTTGAGGGGACACGAAGAGACTAAACAATAATAGCATCTGCAAGAAGTTAGCGTGGATGCAGCAGTAGCACATATCATATATGATAGTTATATTAGAAATGTAGCGTCACGTGTGTTTTCATTGAAAGAAGAGCAATAAATGGTACTGAAAGGCAGGGCCGGATCTACCCCCTCCCCCCCCCCCAATAGAATATATAAAGAATAAATGAAAAATCTCTACCAAAGACAGATACACTACAAACACAGAAACTTATTGTCATAGGTAATATACATCAAAAAGGCTTCAAATGTATTCAGTATTGTATGAACATGCTTGAATTGGGGGATGGACATCACATCCTCTAGGGCAGGGGGGTCAAACTCAAATACACAGTGTGCCAAAATAAAAAAATGGGTACTAGTCGAGGGCCGGACTGGTTCAATGTTTATTGCAAAACATATTGAAATGAACTTATTGCACATATTAAACCTGGAACTAACAAAGCTTAAATGATTTACTATAAAAACAACATTAAACATTAAACAATCAGTTGCATTCATTTCTTATGGCTCTCTCTCATTTCTTATGATTGCATTTTTCCACAGGCCAACAACAGCTTCAAAAAAACTGTATGCCCTGTTGTCCCAAGAAAGAAAGTGCAGAAGGAAACATGTAAAGTCAGTGTGCTGCTCCGTGATGCTAGTTCAGATACTTGGCATCTCATCTTGGGTGCAAGTTCATCAATGTTTGGGGTCAGGCTCTGAGCTGAGGAGACCCTCAGGATTGAGTGAAGGTGTGCGTGCGATATACCAGCGGGCCAGATCTAATAGTAATTAAAAATTATCCTGCGGGCCGAAATTAAAACACCCATATGAAAAAGATGGGTTTACATTTTAATAATCAAATAAGTATGTGAACATACGGCCCATCAGCGGCGGTATTTGACGCTCATGGAAGCACCGCACCCGTTTATGTCGACAGCTCTTAAAGGCAATGTGAGCGTCCATTCCCATTGGATAACGGAGAATTGTACACCCGGAAGTAATTATTCTCATTACTGTCGATTGATTTGACAGTGATATCTCCACCGCTCATCAACTCAAAAGCACCTTTGTTAATTAAACAACATTGATAGGTTTACATTTTGTACAATGCTTTTGTGTTTTCCCCTTCAATTCTGAGAAACAACTTGTTTTCTCTGAAATGTGGAGCGCCAAAGAGAATACCCACAATCACCAGCTATTGTTGTAACGATGCCTGTCCGCTTTGCGGACAAACCCAAAGGTTTACCAAAGGTTAGCATGTTAAGCTGTACTTTCTGTGGCAGCTGGTTTAATACAAAGAGGATGCTTCATTGTAAACGTTTCTCTCAAAAGTGTGCTAATCTACCTAGGAGATGCAAAACATACTGTAAATGAGTTGGGTCCCATACTTTGAGTAATGTTACTTTGCTGCTAAATGACACATTATCAGATGAGGACATCATGAAGTGTGTGAGTCTGTCAGGGGATTTGATCTGTTCTCTGCATGTCGTATACACTGCTCTGGTATTCATTACAAATATAATTGTAAAATGTAAGTCTCCCGCTCTTGTCATCGTTTAGGCTTTGCATTTGAACTCCTATTGTCGCGGACTTGAAGGGAACAATTTCCTGGCCTTCCTGACATCCAGGAAAAAGGTGAGATTCTAATCCATTTCAATGCCAAAAGCAAGTTATTGTTTCTCCTCCTGTGTTGTCTTATTTCCTTATCTTTCTTTCAGGTGTAACATATACCAATGGTTGTACATGACATAGACCTCCTCCACCCTCTTTGCTGTCCTACTAGTCAACCCTTCTGATCAGAGCCTTTCCTAAATAGTGCTAAGTTGTTTTACAGGTCAGTGTACGTTCATTTAGCAACGTAATGCTTTACTGCTGTTGAATAACCCCTATATTGCTAGTAATTTTATTAAAACTATGATTTTGATCTTTTTGATTAATTACAATAATATTTTTGTTATAATTGTAAAACACATTTTAACATCCATCAGCAATCAATAAAACAAATCATCCAACACTAAATAGAAGAAATGTGGAGCCCTGCCCTTTTGTTTTAGACAGGGTGTGTGTGCAAACCTGGCACTCTATTCTGTCTACGCAGTGGTCGTCTCAAATTCTACACCTGAAAACAAGACCTGTACGTTCTTAAGAATGGCCCTACCCAGAATAGCCACTATACAGCTGTTGTGGAATATTTTCCAAGGCCCATAACTTTGACCCAGTTTATCAGTTCAAACTGTCCTGACTGAGCACACGCACCTCGTAACCTTGGCTGCTGTGCTCTCAGTGTTCTGTTTCTGTGTTCCTGCCTGTTGGCGTCAGCTGATAGAGGTGTTCTGTTTCTATGTTCCTGCCTGTTGGCATATGGTTCTATGTTGTTATGCAGCATGTTGATGATGCTCTCAGAACTAGCTAAATACAGGGGTCTGAGGTAGAGTTCTTTAGAATTGACGTGGCAACCCACCCGTGCAGTCTCACCGTGACTGCTGTGACTTGTGATGTGAATCCTCCGGCCGTAACTCCAAATAAACCATCAGTGTGTGACATCAAAAGCTCCTGCTCTACCGTGTCTCCTTCCTGAGTCGGTGACTCCTAATGCAATTGCTACACAGAAGTTTCCTCCACAATTTGGCGTTGTCGGCAGGATACCAACAAATCTTCAGAACTGGTAAGTGTGATTTCAAATCTATATTTGGACATTGCCTTACCAGAATCTGTGATTGACGGTATCCTAAAAAATTACCTGTGAAACTGAGCGGCTGTGTTTCATTTTTGGTTAATAAACATTTGGTGATAATAGACCCAGGGGATCAGTGTTTGGGGACTCAGTCCTGGCTGATTTCCTCTGTGTGTGTGCTGCTCTGGACTGAAGTGCCATACAAGCATACACAGCTCATGTTTGGAGAGACCTTAAAAGAAAGGCATCAGTAAAGTGGAGCTTCTGTGTGAAAGCAATGTAAAGATTTGTATTGGACAAATCGCCGAATTCTGGGGGTTTCAGCGGCCAAGCACAGCAGTGTGAAAATAAGCAGCCAGAGGATATTACTGCTATCGCCTCTATAAACACGGCTCCAGCTGCAGCCGCGGGTGTGTGTGTGTGTAAACCTCCCGTGCTTGTGGAGCTGGAGAAGTGCAGCTGAGAGGGAGAAAGTCACATGTTTTTGCCTATAAAAGTAAAATGAACTAAACTTTAGTTATCTCACCAAAGTAAATGACTTGAGAAAATAAATAATATAAAGATGTAAAGCAAACAATTCTGGTGGTATAAATGTGCTGCAAAATGAAAATAAATAGCAAAAGAGTGTTTTTTATGTCCTGCATCTGAGTGTGCAGAGGAAAATGTAAACAAGAAGCACACTGTTCAGGGTGTGCGCTGGGTAAGAAGAAAATAAGATTATATTGCTTTAAGAATCCATTCTTAAATGGTATTGCTGGTATGTTAAGATATGTGTGTGACCTTGTATAAACCCTATGCCCCGTCCTGCGCCCCGAGACCCTCAGAGACCTGCTGAGGAGATCAGGGTTGCAAAATCTGTTTTTTTAGGTCATGTTGTATTATTTGTTTAATTATTCTTAAATCTATGTATTGTTATGGTAATAATGAATTAAAAACGTAGTGTATTGCACACATTCCGAAAACAAAGCAGATAAGACAGAACTAGACTCAGACATAATACTAATTGTTGTTGAAACCTTTTGCGCTGTTGCTGCAAAATGGAAACTTTGCCACTGGAATCAGATAATTAATATAAGTTGAAGTTCAATTACAGTTTTAAAAAATAGTTCAAATTATTTCTCGTATCAACCAATTGGTCTCCATAGACATTACTAAAATTAAAATAGTTGTTAAACTACTGACAAGTTTTCTGAAACCGAGCTTATGAACAACAGAGTAAAGGTCGCTGGTTAAGCCAGGATCAATATATTTGTTGAAGTTTTTATTGTGTGATTATTGTGTGAATAATAAATGTGTTTAAATTAATTGAGCAATTCTTTAAAAAGTATAATGTTGCAATCTCTTTAAAATAAGTAATTACAGTTAAAAAATAGATGTTGTTTTCCAAGGGCCTCTCTTTCACAGGCCCCCCACTTTGAATCATGACACTTCCAAGTCCTACAGAGATCAGTATCACTTTGTGTTGCAAGCCAATCCAGGGGGTTCTACCCAAGCCCAATTTTAAATACCATAAAGAAAAGTATTGAACCCAGCTCGAGCTAAATGTCAAATGTATTTAATTAATGTGCAAGTGTTTTGATTTAGTTAAAATGCTCCAGTCTAGCTTCCTTCGAGTTTAGTCTCATAACATTCGCACTGCTGTGCTGGCCCCAAATGTTTTTAAACCCTTGGGCAGACAAGCAAACACACACACACACCCACACACCCACACCCAACCCACACCCACACCCACACACACACACAACACACACACAAACACACAACACACAAACACACACACACAAACACACACACACACAACACACACACACCACACAAACACACACACACACACACACCACACACACACACACACACACACACACGCACCCCCCACACCACACCACACCCACACACACACACACGCACCCCCCCCCACACACACACCCACACACACACACACACACCACACATACACACTTTTAATAAGTATTCACCTTATCCAAATTGTTAAATTTGTGATTAGTAATTCAAGATTAAGTTATTAAATTAAATGTTGGTACATAACATAGAATAAATAAAATAACTTTGACTTGATCATTTTGTTCACAACATTAGACCTTGTCCTCTAATCTCTACTAGAATAAGATACGTGTGCATGTTTGGGTGTTTTAACACTCCTGTAATGTACTTAATCTTGTTATCCTTTTCGTTACAGAGCTGGGAAAATGGTGTATTGCTTAGATTCTGATCCGTGCAAGTCCAATTTTTGACTGACTTTAGTTCTAATGTTAATGTTAATTTGATTTCAACCCATAAGTAATTATTTAGATTAACTCAACATTTCACATGATGATGGATTAGTGTTCCACATTTTTTCCCACTCATTTGTTGTGCAATTAGGCCAAAGGTAAAGAGAGACATTGATGACCTTGTGTCCCTTTTGTTGGTACGTGGTTCCATTTTGTCTGGCCTTGGACGACTTCACTAAGAGTCACCCAGTTCTACCCTGCTACAGTCCGGCTGAGTGCAGTCACAGAGATGCTATGGCTGCTCTACATGAAATGACATTAATGGTCTGGTCCGAGAATGGACACCATTTCCTGCTCCTAGAGAGAATGACGCTCCTCAAACTGAACATTACAGCCGTTGATACTGTCTCACGTGGGTCTGCTCCCCCCACCGAGCCATGAACTGAAAGCTTGACATCTGTTTGAACACCTGGAAGCCTCCCTGTCACACCAGCCACCAACCCTTGGGTCAGTCAGATGGGATATTAACGGCTTCACTTAGGGCATTTGGTTCAGATACATGACTCTCGTTACCGCAGAGTGTTTTTTTTTTTTTTTAAGGCTATTCATACTGCTATGCAGAGGATGCCTGTAAGTTGGCAAGCTGTTAAAAGCCCCTACTATTTTTAAAATAGGCCTAATGTCAGGGGCCTCTTAGTTCTACATGTATTCACATTATATAGAACAATGTCTACAATATGACCATTCTGTTCTGCTCTAACGATTCAATTGATAGATTTTACGTCAAAACAATTAGCTTTCATTGATTCCAATGATAACGTCACCTTAAGTGGAGGAATGCAAACCTGTTTTCAAATGTAAGGTTTTGAATTTGTTTGACATTTCTCAGTAATAACACCCTCAGACACCCACTATCATTCATGCTATGCCAATCAGTAATAACTCAAATGTATACATTTCCTGCATAATATGCTGCACACAGGTGATATTGAGTCTTCTCGAGTAATAGATTATAAACTACATCATGCTTAAATAGACTCCTAAGTTATTATTTCATATGTGACATATGTAAGAAAAGGGAGGGAAGAGTCAATGATATTGAGTAATTGATTTATATTGGAACATTTATTACTCAAACCTGTTTTATGGAAGAGGAAAAATATATATTTCAGATAAACTAATATTTATCAAATGGTGAATTAATATAACATTTAGAATCATTGAAGAAGGGGTTATATCCAGGGACTAGCTCACCTTTAAATTAATATATGATTCTTGTATGTTAAATGACTAACACAACCTTAAATGTATGCATGTGCATGTTCAGGAAGGCTCCCAAATAATTCTGAGGGGCCTATCCTATTTTTGTAATTAAATGATAATGTGCTAATCCATTACTTTGAGTTGTTCTGCACTCCAGGAAAACATCCCCTATCAGGTGTTAACCCAATAACTAGGACAGCTCTGAAGGCCAAGGGTCAGAGAGGGAGGGTCACACTCTCCGGCTGCAGAGGGCACCACCATCCACGGGCAAGGAGGCACGAGGTCGTTCGGGATGAGAGGATTCTAATCTTCAACTATCTGAGGAGATGGGATGCTTCTTCACCTTTCTGCTCTGTGGGCTCAGGCAGACAACCCTGCGGGACGAGCGAGGGCTTCAGAGGCTTCATACAAGGTTCCTTGTTTCTTGGAGGAGCAGATGTCTTCATAACCCTCTCCCATCCACGGGGGGAGACCTGGATGCACCATTTGGAATATGCAGTTTGCACTGCCTCTCAAGCAGATAGCAGAAGGAATGCAGGCAGATGAGCCCTCCGTTTCACTGGGGGATCTCACAGTGCTCACTGAATTGAGCCACCACAAAAGCAGAGCAATTGGGGGGTTTGAAATATGGCGCTCTGATGACGAAGCGTTTGAGCCAATCAGCACCTCAGTGCTAATCTACAGTATCAGGATGCCTTTTACACACACCAGACACTCTTTGTCATAAAGAGAGGAGGAGAACGAGTCAGAAAGACTGAAGGACATGTTCTTCCAGCTCTCGTACAAAGATGAACTTTGAATTGATTTTATACCTTGGATATTCACAGATGTACAATTAATGACTGTTTTTATATTTCCAATGAACAGACATGTGTTGAATAGTGGTGATTCATATATTTTTGCCGGATCAGATTACACTTTCGCAATAAACAAAATTAATTAATTAATATTTTCAGATATTTCTACTATTATCACAGATAATGTTAATATCCTTAATCGTCCAGCAATCAGGCTTAACAACACTACTCTTTAATGTATTATCCATGCAACAGAAAGACCTACAATTGATGTTTCAAGTACTGGATTAATTTCAAATATCTTTGCTATTGTGCATCTGTGTTTTATGTGTGTTTCATTATTGTGCTTTTGACGAAAGATGATCAAACACTGATGAGAGATGATTTTTCCTATTATGATTGGCTGTATCAATCATTGTGATTGAATGTTTCAATCTACTTTGTGATGTAATTGATGTAACTCCACACTCAAATCTGAAGATTCCCATTGATTTAAGTATTGAAACAAAATATTATTAGACTAAAGTTTTTAGATTATCAAAATTGATAAAAAGAGAGGAACTGTTGTGGAATATTTTCCAAGGCCCATAACTTTGACCCAGTTTATCAGTTCAAACTGTCCTGACTGAGCACACGCACCTCGTAACCTTGGCCTGCTGTGCTCTCAGTGTTCTGTTTCTGTGTTCCTGCCTGTTGGCGTCAGCTGATAGAGGTGTTTATGGTTTCTATGTGTGTTATGCAGCATGTTGATGATGCTCTCAGAACTAGCTAAATACAGGGGTCTGAGGTAGAGTCTTTTAAAATTGACGTGGCAACCCACCCGTGCAGTCTCACCGTGACTGCTGTGACTTGTGATGTGAATCCTCCGGCCGTAACTCCAAATAACCATCAGTGTGTGACATCAAAAGCTCCTGCTCTACCGTGTCTCCTTCCTGAGTCGGTGACTCCTAATTGTACTGATACACAGAAGTTTCCTCCACAAACAGCCAGCACCTGTCTACCCAAAGAATAAGCAGGATTCAGAGGAGCGGTAGTAAGTCATATGTATCTGTAATTATTGTTTTAATGTGTTTTTAAACTAAAAAGTCAGAAAGAGTGGCGGGCCCGAATTATATCAGTGTTGGCAAATACTTTTTAACCATCAAAGCCACGTTCCCCCAGGATTGTCCTTTTTATGGAACTTCAAACAAAAGCTCTATAGGTCAACAAAATATCATTTTATAGCTATATATTTATCAGTTTTTATTAATTGTACAATTTCTCCTTATTATTATTATTCTCCCTGTTTAATGCTTGAGCAGTTTTTAAGTTAATTGAATGATATATAGCTTTACATTTCTTAAGTTTCCTTTTGTCATTCTTTAGAAATGCCATTGCTTATGTCCCTGCTGTCTGTGTGCAGACAGGGGCCGTTTTAGTGATTCAGGGGCCATAGGAGAAGTAAGGAATGGGGCCCGTTTAGCCCTTATCAACACATTGATTACATATTTTCTATAATTATAAAATTATAAAGACAGTTAGCAGCAGACAGAACAGTTAGTCTCTCTCTCTCTCTCTCTCTCTCTCTCTCTCCTCTCTCTCTCTCTCTCTCTCTCTCTCTTCTCTCTCCCTCTCCTCTTCTCCCTCTCTCTTCTCTCTCTCCTCTCTCGGGAGCTGCAGCTGCTGTACCAGGCCGTGTGCAGCCAGTCAGGATGCTCTCTATGGTGCCACCTGTAGAAGGTCAGGATGCTCACCTGTAGAAGGTCAGGATGCTCACCTGTAGAAGGTCAGGATGCTCACCTGTAGAAGGTCAGGATGCTCACCTGTAGAAGGTCAGAATGCTCACCTGTAGAAGGTCAGGATGCTCACCTGTAGAAGGTCAGGATGCTCTCTATGGAGCACCTGTAGAAGGTCAGGATGCTCTCTATGGAGCACCTGTAGGAGGTCAGGATGCTCTCTATGGTGCACCTGTAGAAGGTCAGGATGCTCTATGGAGCACCTGTAGAGGTCAGGATGCTCTCTATGGTGCACCTGTAGAAGGTCAGGATGCTCTCTATGGTGCACCTGTAGGAGGTCAGGATGCTCTCTATGGTGTACCTGTAGAAGGTCAGGATGCTCTCTATGGTGCACCTGTAGAAGGTCAGGATGTCTCTATGGAGACCTGTAGAAGGTCAGGATGCTCTCTATGGGCACCTGTAGAAGGTCAGGATGCTCTCTATGGGCACCTGTAGAAGGTCAGGATGCTCTCTATGGAGCCCTGTAGAAGGTCAGGATGCTCTCTATGGAGCACCTGTAGGAGGTCAGGATCTCTCTATGGAGCACCTGTAGAAGGTCAGGATGCTCTCTATGGAGCACCTGTAAAAGGTCAGGATGCTCTATGGTGCACCTGTAGAAGGTCAGGATGCTCTCTATGGAGCACCTGTAGAAGGTCAGGATCCTCTATGGAGCACCTGTAGGAGGTCAGGATGCTCTCTATGGTGCACCTGTAGGAGGTCAGGATGCTCTCTATGGTGCACTGTAGAAGGTCAGGATGCTCTCTATGGTGCACCTGTAGAGGTCAGGATCCTCTCTATGGAGCACCTGTAGGAGGTCAGGATGCTCTCTATGGTGCACCTGTAGAAGGTCAGGATGCTCTCTATGGTGCACCTGTAGGAGGTCAGGATGCTCTCTATGGAGCACCTGTAGGAGGTCAGGATGCTCTCTATGGAGCACCTGTAGAAGGTCAGGTTTGAAATCTTTAAATGGTAGCTGTTTTATATGAATGTGTATGATTTGTGTGATTCACTGATCTTACATCAACAAACCTCCAGCTTTATGCCCAAACATCTGGAACTTTAGATGTGTTGGTTAATCGTGAGCGCCATCTTCTGGCACTGACCTGGCACTGATCATAATATTCCAAAGTGCATAACCACATGGAAATAATTGGAAATATAAGAAACTGTTGTCTTGAAAAAGCTCATAGTGTACTTTTGCTTACTTTCTTTAGATTTAGTTTGTAAGTCCTCCTCGCTACCAGGATACGGACGCAACGGGATCCAGAGGGTGAGACCACAGTGACACAACTATGTGATTAGCTGTATCAGTTATAAAGGCTAAGACGCATATTTTTTTATCTGGATCTGACAATTGCTTTGAACCTAGAGGAACTGACAGTTTTATAATTGTTAGTTGTTTTTCCCCCTAAATGAATAACATATGTTAATGTATCTCAGGCAGAAGATATATGCAAGTATCTGTAAATACCAATTCGCTAACGTTGTTGTCCCCCGCAGCCCCAGAGTGCAGATTGCTATCAGTACCAGCGTGAAAGTGGCAGCGAAGTCAATTGGGAGGCAAAGGTAATTAATATGAATGTAAAACACTTACTCCTTATTAGTATGAAGCCATTAATTCAATGTTTTTCTCTTGTACTGACTTAATTTTCTTTCCTTCCTCCCAGCAGAATACACGGTAAGGTTTTACATTAATAACTTGAATAATTCATTCCATGTGTTAGCCTTTATGTTGAATAATCCCAGTGTTATTGTAGCTAAGTGTCAAAGCTTGTTAAAGTATGCTTCTCCTCCCTTCAGATGTTCCCCTATGAGGCGCTCATTGTCACCACCAGAGGTCGCATCAGGCTGCCCAAAGATGCAGACCGTGCCAGACTGGAGGTAAGTTATGAATGGGCAATTACACTAACTGCTGGGAAAGAAATTGTCCATGGTTTCATTTCATAAAACTAGCACCGTAGCTAAGTCTTTGACAAATACAAAGGCTGTATCTGCAATAACCACCTTCCCATGAACCCTGACAAGCTACTGACTAAACTCTGGGAAATGTGCTTGGTATTTATAAATATGTATTTTCATTGATGTGTTCATATACCTGTTCCTATCTGTCAATTTGATCTCCTTTCATTATTGCCTGGTGCCGGTTATGTAATAATAGTAAACATTTAATAAAAAGAAAATCTGCATTGTATCCGTATTAACCCTTCGATGCATAAGTGGGTCTTTTTTGACCCGGTGAGCTGGTTTTCTTGAAGTATCTTTGCAATTACATTTTTTTTTATCATTTCATATTCCAGCTATTCCTCAAAAAACATGTTTTGGGTATCATGCCATTCAAATGTTTAATTTACATTTTAAGAAATTGTAGTTTTTGTATTAATACCCCAAGCTTCCATAAGTGGGTTAAAAAGTAAGGTTACCGATGAAAACAATGAAGAACTCTGTGTTAGAGGAATGTATTATTGGCCATAAGACTGTTAAACACCTGAACTTTGAAACAACATCCATAACATTAATCTGGCTGCTACTTAGAAATGATTTATCTAATCATATTCCAATAACTTATATATAGAATCTTATTGAACTATTTCACTTTTTACTATTTTTGTTTTTGTATGTACTTGCACTATTTGTTTCTGTGTATCTGTTTTATTGTGTTGCACTGTTTGAGGAGCCTGGGACCTAAGATTTCCATCGTCATAACTACACTGTAGCTATGTTCGTATGACCAATAAAAGCCTTGAACCTTCATGTAAAATGTATTTAGGTTCTGTCAAACAAGAAAAAACTAATATCATGTGCTAACTGTCATCTCTTTTTTATTTTAGTTTCAGCGTCACCTGTCCCCAGAGGAGTTCCTCCAAGTGTTCGGCATGACTGTGGAGGATTTTGACCGGCTGGCTCTGTGGAAGAAAAATGATCTCAAGAAACAGGCCCGACTGTTTGAACAACATATGGACGTATGTTAAATACTGCCATAACTAGAGCGAGAGACTTTTAGGGGGGGAAGAAAGAGATATTTGGTCTTCTGCTCAATGTCACTGCCATGGCTAAGAACCTGTTCTAGATCTGGAACCAAATCCCGGTCACACCTCCATGGACTTCTGATGTACCGAGGGAAGGCCACAGAGACATTATGCACAGATGGACTGCTAAACTGTTACATGTCGCTGGGTGCTGGAGTGGTGTAAGCAATAGAGACTTTTAGTGATGTGCTTTTCTTAAGCCTGAAGGATGGGGAAGACATGGCTGTGCCCCTATAAGGCCACAAGTGGGGATATCTGTGATCAGAGCCGCACTACTTTCAACATAAAGAGGAGAATTTTGGCTTGCCTTATTTGTTATAAGTAGTTATGAGTGTGCAGCAGCAGCAATCTGAATGAGTAGAATGTAGACATCATGACACTTTATCAGTGTGAATGATTAGATGAGGAGAATGAGTGAGCGAGCATACAGCAGCATCACTTGCTTTGGTTTATAAGGATGCATTTTGTTTACAAGTTTCCCTGTTTTGGCTCTATCACCTGAAATACTGTGTCTCTCTGCTTTACACTAATTGATATAGAATGAATCGAGTTACAATCTGAGGTGTATTCAACTTTTTTTAAATTGTAGGTGTGATCTGCATTAATTTGTGTGCAAATGAAAACCAAAGTGAGAATGCGACTATACATATTAGGCGATCACTTCCATGTAATGTCCTGGGTAAATAGTTCAAGGTCACTCGTAGATACAGTTCACTCCTCAGCTGTATGGTAACCTTAAATAATGTGCAATCCAGTAGATTCAATAAGATACACAACAGTTCAGTCCTCCTGCTCCAAGTTCCCCAGCTCATTGCATAGAATGATGACTAAATGTTTTAGCATGAGGATTGTAGCCCTACATTTACATTCACTATTATTTATATTCTGTTAGAATGATAATCCAATAATGTTGTAGTTACAGAGAATATATTGACTCACAATAAAACACTCTGTAAGGTTTTTAACACACTGAAAAAGATCCAGGGTTGTTGAAGACTTTACTTTCCTTTGAATACTGTTATTTTTGATTTTGTCACAAAAAGATTAAACTTGAAACAAATCCAGTCTCCTTCTGTTGTTTGTTTCCGTTGTTTGGGGAGAGAAATGCATCTTCCATTTCTTGTCAACTGAATGTGTTTCTCAATGGAAAATATGACTTATTACCGACCTGTTTGTAAGTTTGCCTGACAGATGGATCATCCAATCACCTGCCAGGTATTTTTACAAACGTGTCTGATCTTTTCTAGTCGCCACTGATGTGTTCTAAGTTGCTTGTTTGTCACAAACCATCTGGCACAAAGACTGTTTGGACTGAGACGCATCTTAGGAGTCCGAGTGGAATTTCAAACCACCATCAAATTTGGTTTTGAACGAGAAATTGCGATTTTCATGAAGCTGTTGATGTAAAATCAATGTGTGTGTGTATTTTAATCAGCTGGATAGCACAAATACTTTGACTTTAAAATACCCATAATTCAATTAAAGTAGTACTCATAAGAACATAACAGGAAACCATCCATGTATTGTGTGTGGCAATGAGATAATCACCTCTTTTCATCACATCAGAACTTCTGAGATTGGGTCAAGTTGACCCGACGACAGAAAGCTAAATAAACGAAACATTGACTCACAATATACATTTTAAATGATTTTATTGACTTAAAGATGAGTGCATTGCTTCCTGTAAGAAACAAATATCTGTTCCACTGAGTACCAACGTTTTTAAATATGAATAAGATGCATGAAAACATATGATTCAAATTAGGCTTTAAATTATATATGAACATAACCTTAGAATAAAGATGTAAAAATATACCAAGATGAATAGATTATAATTTTTATTGATTTTAATTGATTGAATCAGCTACAATATTTGTGTATTGAATGAATGTGCATACTGTTAATACTTAATACAGTATTCTTAACAATATCATTTCACTCGGAGGAAACCCGTGTGGATTTAGAAGGACAAAGACCCGTGGAGATCTACCCTTAATATCCCCCTAAATATTGCACGCTACAGGTTTTTCATTTGCAGTTAAATGCGAAAATGCGGGAAAACCTGGAGGAACCCTGCGGCACAGTTCACTTACTGAACTCTCCTCCAGATGTTGGAGAAGGCTTTTCAACAGACCTAAAGAATCTGCAGATGGTTGTATGTTCCTGAGGTGGGTTGAGCAGGCGATCATCGACGGACCAGACTATACAAGATCCAAGTCGTGGTTCCTTTAAAATCAAATGGGCCAGGACATATCTTTAGAGCCCGCAATCTTGCACAAGCGCTGGTAAACAATCTTGTCAAGGTCATTGAAGGTTGTTGGGGTGGTGTAAAAGTCCAGTTGCTGCACCTCAGCCCAAACTCTATCAAAGAGGCTCTTAATGATGTCCCTGTCGTCCACAATAGTGCGCCCCCACTTTAGATTTCTTGAAGGCCAGCGTGACCAGTTTCTCCACAAAAATCTGAACGCAGACTCTATTCAAATCCCGCTGCCTGTTTGCGTCCTCCTCCAAAGCACTGGCAGTTCTCTCCTCACAAAGCGTGGCTTGCTCCAAAGCCTCGCCCCTCTCCACCAAGGCCTCTGACTCAAACAGAGCCTCAGGCCCCATTATGGCCTGTTGGACCCTTTGACTCTGGGTGGCGACCTGAGTGTTCACAAACCAGCTCATCAGCGACACGAAACGCCACGCCTGTTTGTCGGATCTCCGCGTACATGTTGGCATGCACCTGAGGAACGAGCAACGACCTGACGGACGAGTGCCTGACAGGCTCTGGGAAGTCACTGTGCGACATACCACTAGCAATGTGTACGTACAACATGTCGGTGAGTGCCTCAATAAATACTAAATGCTTGACACTGGTGAAGTCCTTGAACCTTTTAAAGACACTAATTTCTTTCCCTCCCTTTTCACCTCCTTCAGTCATGAGAAGAGCACTTACGCCGCTCATCAGTGACAATCATGGACTTCGTAGTTTCCGCGCTTTGGGCTCTGGGTGGAATTTCTTTTTAAGCTTTACCACCATGCGATGAATCCAAGCTTTGGCAAAACGCTTTGCAAAGCAGTTCTTCACCCTCAGCTTATACGCCCTGCTTGCATTTGGTCTTCTGTTTTTGTTGACTGGTGGACTTTCCAATATGAGTCCTCTCCTGATTCTCCTCCTGCTGGGTCAGAAGGGCTGTGATGCCCTCCGCGGTGTTGGCGATCTCCAGAGAGCACTCTCTCTTGCAGGCAGGAGCATAAAACCTGGTCAGGTCAAATCCTCCAGGACAGGATCGGTGATTTTTCTCAGCTCCTGGTCAATGAGGTTCTTCCACGGATTTTGTTTGCGGATGTCAATCACTGAGTCTCCGGACGAACTCTGCTCCTGGACTCCTAGTATTAGGAAACCGCTGAGACCGGTGACTCAGCTCTGGGCTCCTCGTATCCACCAATGGTTTCTCCAGGGGAGCGGGACTTAATTTTCTCTGACGTGTTCTACGTTGGCATCTCCCAATTCTAATTTTTCCTGCAAAGGCCTTCAGCATTGTGCAGGTGTGCCCCACCATAACGTTGAGCCTGCTGGGGCGAATGACGCGTTCAGCAGTGAGCATCGGGGTAGAGAGGGCAGAGTTCACGCTCTCTGCCACCTCTTTGCTAATGACAGCTGCACAAAGCTCCACGCTGTCGTCCTCCACCTGGCTCACAAGGTCCAGAGCTTGGGCGAGACTCTGGGAGAGCGCGTCCCCCAGGCTGGACCTGATGCTCTCCTCAGAGACAGACGTCTTCCTGCCCGTAAAAGCAGCCAAAATGGCCTTAATTAGGGCCGTTACAACCTCGAGAACAAGGTCTGCCACCACGATTAAGGTGGCATCATCAGGTTTGCCTGACCTTAATAGAAGCCACTGATCTCCTGTCACCCCTTTAACAAAGGGCTCAACAATAGGAAACAGAGTCACTCTGAGCTCTGGCATTGCCTCTGTCTGTTGGCTGTTCATGGCCATTACAACTGTATTAACCCACGAACCAGCAATTTAAACAATACTGTTATTGATTCTTTTTAAATATCTAGCAACTGAACAAATTATGGGGATTATTTTTAAATATTTAGCAATTTAAAAAACAATCTGAATTATTTGTAGATATCCTGATATTCAAAGAATAATGTGGATTGTTTTTAGATATCCTGTTATTCAAAGAAGTGTGGATTGTTTTCAATGCTGTTGGACTACTGTACTAAATGTGAAGGAACTGGTCTTCAGGTGACTGTCTGACAGCAGAAGTTGCTCCTATCTGCAGGAAGATATGTCTACGTCATTCTAACTTCAAGGACCAAAGTGATCTAGAACGTGACGCCATAGATCGAGCAGCGAGCGATCGCTAAGCCCCGCCCACCCACACAACGACCGCAGCTTTGCAACAGTTGCTAGGCAACCGCTGCCACTTGCTAATATCTGTTTCTTTTCAAACCTTTATAAACCATTTTGAAGGCGTTTTTTTCAAACCTTTATTAACACTTTTTATGAAGGCGTTTTTTCAAAGCTTTATTGAAAGTTTTTAAGGCATTTTTCAAACCTTTATTAACATGTTTTAAGCATAGACTGTATGGTTTTAAGGCTTTTTTCTTACGTTTTTTTGCAGTAAGAAAACTCCAATATGATTTTGATAGAGTAAATAAGTTTATATAAAGTATTTTTATTATGTTTGCAATTTTAAACATGAAATAGTGACTTTGTACAAATGTTTGATCAAGAATGGTTATGAATATTTACAAATCATATCAGTCAAAGAGTGAAATCTTTCATTTTCTTATCTCTCATGTTGTGGACCAAAGCGCTCCACTAGAAGTAGCAAGGATTCTGCACACCACTTTCACACTTTGAAATCCAACTGGAGCGGCCAGAGTTTACTTGCAGCTGGAATCTAGCAGAATCAGTGGATCACAAAATAATCTGAATCTTGTCAGGATCTTTATATATACAGTCCAGGGTTGCCGTTAGCCGGTAATTACCGGTTTTTAGCTGGTAAAATGTATTAAAAACCGGTAAATTAAAACCTGCCGGTCAAATGTCTGGTAATAATTAGGGATGCTCCGATAGATCGGCCGCCTGTCATTATCGGCCGATATTCACTCTTAATAGTTTGATCGGTGCTCTCTATAAAGGCCGATCAGGAGAGCTGGATCTGATCGATATGGACATAAACGCGAGTGAAGTATAACCGGACGCGAGAGAGAGATCAGATCAGCTGCTGATCAGACCGAGACACGCAGCTCTGCATAATCACCTGATTTAGCGAGCTGCAGGAGCTGCATGATAAACTGACGGGCTGTCAGGAGAGAGAGGGAGGGAGAGAGGAAAAGAGAGGCTCCGTTTCTCCCGTGTTATTTTCAAAGTTGATGTAAACTTTTGAATAATGTACGTTATCTACTACAAGTATTTTTGTTTTAATGTAATAATTATGTTGTTTGTGGAATAATTTATTGAAAAATGAATCTGAATTTTTTTCGATCTGTTACGATTATAAACTGAAGCAATATAAAAATGAGCCCCGTGAACTGAGTTTTAAACATCAGCATATCTGCTCATAGTCCGGCAGAGTCCTGCATCGGGTCGGGTACCCGCAAAAAGGTGATTCGCGGGTGGTATTTTTTCAAACGCTTTTTTCCGGGTTCGGTTCTGGGTAAAACAAAGATGATGCGGGTTGGGTCGCGGGTGTTGCATAGTAAAATATTTACAATAATAATAATAATTTAGTTTAATGTTTAAATCCTCAGCGGAGAATACAGCATTTTCAATAACACTTCCTCAAGAGCGAAATCCACCGTCTGGAGGCTTTTGGTTCCTAGATGGAGAAAAGAACCAACATCCCACGCTTTTTGAGACAAATATGCAACTGCTTGTGTTATAATTGCACGTTTTTCACTGCTCAATATATGGGTTCGGGTTCGGGTCGGTTGCGGATCCTGTGCCGATAGGTCGGGTCGGGTTGCGGAACTAATTGGCAATAGGCGCATTCACACCGCAGTACTTTTCCCACAAAGGTTCATGTGAACTTAGTTCATGCGAACTCTTTAGTTCTCATGAACTAAGTACAGATCGCGTTCACACGGAAAAAGTCCCTGGGGGTGGATTAGGCAAATGAAGCCGCTGACGTCACTTTCTTCTTCTTCTGCTTTGGGTTTACTGGCAGGCTACAAACAACTTCACGGCGGATACTGCCGCCCAAGTCCCCGGCCGAAGTCCCCGGAGTTGTAAGAGGACTTCAGTAGAAGCTGCTGGGAGTCCCAGCAGCTTCTACTGAAGCCTTCCGAGTAAATCGCCAGAACGCCGACACCTCCTCATCTCCCCCGCTCCCATGTTTTATTTTGTGTTGCCATAAGTTAGTCTCTCTGCGTTTCTGCGCTGGGCTAATGCTAATGCTAATGCGAGGATAATAAAATGGCGGCTTCACAAAACTTTTTGAAAGTTTTACGGGGCGTGGTTTGCAATCCGCCCAGCCAATCAGAAAATATAGCTCTTTTCTCACAAAAGAGCCGCTCGAAAGTCCCTTGCTCTCTAGCAGGGACTTTCGAGCGGGTAAAAGGTTCACATGAACTAATTTAGTACCGGCTCTTTTTGGTGTGAACGCGATAAAAGAGTTCACATGAACTAAGTTCGCATGAACCTTTGTGGGAAAAGTACCGCAGTGTGAATGCGCCTAATGTGCGGGGGGGGTTCGGTATTGCACGTCGCGGGGCGGGCGGG
>CADEHL010001321.1:694755-765969 GCA_902827135.1 Harpagifer antarcticus
TAATCCTGAGGGCTTTCTTCCTGAGCCGCTGGGAGTAGAGGTCCTCCATGGATGGCAGCTCCGTCCTGGTGATGTGCTGTGCAGCTTTCACCACCCTCTGTAAAGCCTTACGATTGAGGGCGGTGCAGCTGCTGTACCAGGCCGTGATGCAGCCAGTGAGGATCCTCTCTATGGAGCACCTGTAGAAGGTCAGGATCCTCTCTATGGAGCACCTGTAGAAGGTCAGGATGCTCTCTATGGTGCACCTGTAGAAGGTCAGGATGCTCTCTATGGAGCACCTGTAGAAGGTCAGGATCCTCTCTATGGAGCACCTGTAGAAGGTCAGGATGCTCTCTATGGTGCACCTGTAGAAGGTCAGGATGCTCTCTATGGTGTACCTGTAGAAGGTCAGGATGCTCTCTATGGAGCACTTGTAGGAGGTCAGGATGCTCTCTATGGAGCACCTGTAGAAGGTCAGGATGCTCTCTATGGAGCACCTGTAGAAGGTCAGGATGCTCTCTATGGTGTACCTGTAGAAGGTCAGGATGCTCTCTATGGTTGTACCTGTAGAAGGTCAGGATGCTCTCTATGGTGCACCTGTAGAAGGTCAGGATGCTCTCTATGGAGCACCTGTAGAAGGTCAGGATGCTCTCTATGGAGCACCTGTAGAAGGTCAGGATGCTCTCTATGGAGCACCTGTAGAAGGTCAAGATGCTCTCTATGGAGCACCTGTAGAAGGTCAGGATGCTCTCTATGGTGCAACTGTAGAAGGTCAGGATGCTCTCTATGGAGCACCTGTAGAAGGTCAGGATGCTCTCTATGGAGCACCTGTAGAAGGTCAAGATGCTCTCTATGGAGCACCTGTAGAAGGTCAGGATGCTCTCTATGGTGCAACTGTAGAAGGTCAGGATCCTCTCTATGGTGCACCTGTAGAAGGTCAGGATGCTCTCTATGGAGCACCTGTGGAAGGTCAGGATGCTCTCTATGGTGCACCTGTGGAAGGTCAGGATCCTCTCTATGGTGCACCTGTAGAAGGTCAGGATGCTCTCTATGGTGTACCTGTAGAAGGTCAGGATGCTCTCTATGGAGCACCTGTAGGAGGTCAGGATGCTCTCTATGGAGCACCTGTAGAAGGTCAGGATGCTCTCTATGGAGCACCTGTAGAAGGTCAGGATGCTCTCTATGGTGTACCTGTAGAAGGTCAGGATGCTCTCTATGGTGTACCTGTAGAAGGTCAGGATGCTCTCTATGGAGCACCTGTAGAAGGTCAGGATGCTCTCTATGGAGCACCTGTAGAAGGTCAGGATGCTCTCTATGGAGCACCTGTAGAAGGTCAGGATGCTCTCTATGGAGCACCTGTAGAAGGTCAAGATGCTCTCTATGGAGCACCTGTAGAAGGTCAGGATGCTCTCTATGGTGCAACTGTAGAAGGTCAGGATGCTCTCTATGGAGCACCTGTAGAAGGTCAGGATGCTCTCTATGGAGCACCTGTAGAAGGTCAGGTTTGCACACACACCCTGTCTAAAACAAAAGGGCAGGGCTCCTGATCTTTCTGTGCCTCCACAGCCTGTCTGATCACGAATCGTGCAACAAAACAGTTTAGCTCATCTGGGAGAGAGAGATGTGCACGCACACAGTCCCGCAGCACTCCCCCGCTGCTCCTTTGTAGTCTGCATTATTTGAAGTCAGACTCCACTCTGTCTCTATTGTCTCTTTGCACTGCTGATAGCTCTCCGGAGTTCATACCTAGATTTCTTGTACTCCTCTGAATCTCCACCTCTGTGCGCGATAGTGCGTGCATTCAACTTGGAACGCACCTCGCCGTTTATAGGGCTTCTGATTTGGGAATGTTCGTACATTAATCTTCGGTACCACGTCATCGATGCATTTGCCAATGTAGCAGATGACCGCATCCGTGTGTGTGTTGATGTTTTCGTCCTCAAACACACACACATCACTCCGTAGATTCATACATATTATACTCCATTTATGCCAATAGATCCCCCTTAAATACTACACTCTGGTCCCTTAAGTAAGATTTGAAAGGCAGGACCTTTACTTATTGAAGTATTTAAGTGGTATATGTCTCCTTTGAAATGATCTGGGTGCGGGACAGGGCTCATTTGGTTCCTTTTCTTATCGTTCTCAAAGACATCCAAACCCACAATGATTCCATCCCACTAACACGGCATGTCTGCATCAGAAGCCTGACATCACTGCTGACATACTTCATTGGTTTACCCTTGGTGGTTCAAATGACTTTCTCACATCGGTGCACCTTGCCAAGCGAGGCATGCTGTTCACACTTCCAGTCTCAGACAGTTAAAAAAACACAGACAGAACCCCCCCTTTTCTGTCGTTAGGAAGTTGTTCTGGGGGGTTGCTGTTTGAGGATTTCACAAGAACTTTGTTTTAAGTACTGAAACCTTAGAAGATAATATGCTTGACATGTACTGCTGCCGTTGTAACATCAAAGTCTTTTTTATTGCTTTTTTATAAACTACGCCAAAACCTGTATTGCATTGTTTTTGAAAAAGGCTCACAGCCCAAACATCACTCATTGGTTACGACAGTTGCTGTCAGGCCTCCCATTGGAGGAGATATCCTATATATTAAGAGCTAGACAGCATGTGTTTGAGAATGTATGGAGGCCCTTCAATGATTAGGTAAAGGATCTGAATGATCTAATGGTCAATAGGATGAAGAGGTGCAGTTCCTGAGACTTTTGAATTGAACCCAAGGAATTGTGTGTCTTTTCTTTTCTGCATAATGTTTTCAAAAGATTTCATGTATTATACAGATGGAGCATGTTGTGTGTCTTGTGTTTGTCTTGTTGTATAACAAAATCAATAAATGACCCAGCATTTAGTTTAGTTTTATCCTATTTGTAACACATTTACTTGCCGGTTACTGCTGTTTTGAGTTTGTATCTTCATGGTTTGATGCACAGATTAAGGGTTTCGCTTTCAATATAAGCGTCAGTAAATAAAATATAATGTTTACTTTTGTTGTCATTTGGTGAATAAAACAGTATCACACATTTAATCTGACTATTCAGGGAAACAGAAATGTGTTCAATAATTGAGGAAGCTCTCCAGAATATACTCAGAGTTCCCTTTAGTCATCTGGGCCCAGGAGTTCAAAACTTTTAATCTCAATCAGATCCGATCAGATTTTGAAATCCCATTTGTTGTGATCCAGGATCAGACAAGTCGGCCAAATGTTGTCCCTGGAGTTCAAAGCAATTCAGGATAGGATCAGCCTGATCCAAATGACGACTTTTCAAGATGACTAGATCCTGAATATCAGTGCTTTAATCCTACCGATCGCCATCTAGTGGATATGAAAAATAACACAAGGAAGACAAGAGACCACATTGCAGAGACATCTATAATGTTTAATTAATTATATTTTTAAATACATAAAGGATATCAAATCATAATGGAATTGAAATTTAAAAAAATACTCCCACTAGGGTAACAACAAAAAAATATTCATTCAAAGGCAGCTGGATCATCCAGGCGTGCTTTGAGGAGCTGAATTCTCAGTGAGGTTTCAGTTTGCTGAAGCCGGTTCTTCGGCCTGACGGATCTGCATCTCTGCCCTCTCCGTTTCACGGCTCAGCAGAGTCTCGTAGGCATCGTCCCTCTGCTCTGGTTTTCTGGTGCGCTTGCATTTTCTCTTTAGAGGTGGCTCTTGCAGTGTGTCATCAGGCCTGGCTGAAGGTCCAGCTTCTGGATCCACATGGGTCAGGAGGACCTCATCTTCAATGGTGTGTGTCACATCAGGTGCATTGACGACCTGAAATGAAAGTTTATCAATATACTTTATACCCCTTAATAAGATGATCACAAGCATGCAAGCTCCTGGAAAATTGTAGTACTAGGATGCTATATAAGACATATAGCCATTGTAGTACTATGAAAATAACAATTATACAAGATAATAATTGTAGTTCTATAGGGACAAGGATAAAATCACACATACCTGCGACTCACCATCCAGTACAACGTTTGGTATTCCATGTAAAGATTGTGACTGCTGACCACCAATGATATCCAGTACCACATCTGTGTATTGTCCCCTTTTATATGGTTTGTTACCCATCTGTGGGCAGGGCCGGACTGGAAATTATACACCCAGCCAGGCCACTACTAGTTTTTTGTGCCATTTTGCTGGATTTATTTGTCAATTTTTACAGCGTTACTGCCCGTAGTGATAGCCCTCGAAATCTACTACCCAAAAATAAACATATGAACATGGGTTACTATTTAAAAAAATGTGCAAATCTATTTAGGAACCTATGTGAACATATTGTAAGTGGGGGTGGACCTCAAATCCTATAGGGGGGTCCGGGGGCATGCCCCCCGGTACGTTTTTTTTAAAATGTTGGATTTAAATGCATAAATCTGGTGCATTTTGAGGGGGAAATAAAGAGACTACACCCATATGAAACATAACTGTATACATTTAAATAATCATATAATCATAAAAACATGGCCATAACTAATAACATACCATATCCAATATGAAAAAACATTGAAACTTGTTTATTTATTTGTTTTTGTTTCATTTATAGTTGTGAGTGTGTCTGTGCTCCTGAATCAGCCTCACCTGTCTCCCTCCTCTCCCCCTGCTCCTCTTTGAGGCAGAAGCAAAGACTAGTTTTAGCTCTCAACAAGTTTTAATAGTTTATCTTACCTTTTTTCACCTAGTTAACGTTTTTATTTTTTTTATTATTCATGCATATTTTACTAATCACTCCCCCTTCAAATGGAAATATGTGTTTACATAAATGGTGACCAAACCGTTTGAGACCCACTGAGATAACTTGGACTAAGTTAACTATCTAAACCGAAAAAATCATTGCCAAAAACAAAAACAACGCACGTGCCTTGTTCGCTACCGTCGACAGACTAACTAACCCCCCAGTGTCAGTAGCCTCTGAATTTCTATCCACCAGGGCGTGCAATGATTTTGCCTCCTTCTTCACTGACAAAATTCAGAAAATCAGACAAGCAGTCAGTGCCTCTGCATCAGGTACAGCAAATGTTTTGTCTCTGTGTCCACCTAATATCAATTCAGACATCATGACACAATTCCATCAGATTAATGATAAAAACCTAGAGGACATTATACAACTTCTGAAATCCTCCTCCTGCTGCCTTGATATTATTCCAACAGGATTTTTCAAAGATGTTTTTCGTTTCATGGCCTCAGATCTACTTCATATAGTAAACAAGTCTCTTCACTCAGGCGTTTTTCCACAGGCCCTGAAAACTGCAGTCATTAAACCGCTCTTAAAAAGCATAATCTAGACGCTTCAGTAATGAACAATTATAGGCCCATATCAAACCTCCCGTTTCTAGGTAAAATCATTGAAAAAGTAGTCTTTCAACAGTTGAGTAATTTCTTGCATTTAAATAGCTGTTTGGATGTGTTCCAGTCAGGATTTTGTCCAAACCACAGCACTGAGACTGCTCTTGTAAAGGTCTTCAATGACATCCACTTAAACACAGACAGTGGCAGAACTTCAGTGTTAGTATTATTAGATCTCAGTGCTGCGTTTGACACTGTTGACCACAACATATTACTAGACCGACTAGAAAACTGGGTGGGACTTTCGGAAACAGTTCTAAATTGGTTTGAATCCTACTTAAAGGACAGAAACAACTTTGTTTCTATAGGTAAATACAAATCTGAGTTGACAAATATGACATGTGGGGTTCCTCAAGGCTCCATCTTGGGGCCTCTTCTCTTTAACATCTACATGCTACCACTGGCTCAGATAATGAAAATCAACAAAATAAGTTACCATAGCTATGCGGATGACACACAAATTTACATAACCATTTCACCAGGAGACTATTCTCCAGTTAAAACACTGAGTAAGTGCATTGAACAAATCAATGACTGGATGTGTCAGAACTTTCTCCAATTAAACAAAGACAAAACTGAGGTAATGGTCTTTGGAGCCAAGGCAGAACATATAAAAGTTAGCGCTGAGCTTCAGCCTGCAATGTTCAAAACAACAGATAAAGCCATAAATCTAGGTGTAGTCATGGACTCTGACCTCAGTTTCAACAGTCACATTAAAACAATTACTAAATCAGCCTACTATTACCTAAAGAATATATCTAGGATTAAAAGACTAATGTCACAGCAGGATTTGGAAAAACTTGTCCATGCTTTTATCTTCAGTAGACTGGACTACTGCAATGGTGTCTTCACAGGTCTCACTAAAAAATATATTAGAAAGCTGCAGCTGATTCAGCACGCTGCTGCTCGAGTCCTCACTAACACTAAGAAAGTGGATCACATCACTCCTGTTCTGAAGTCTTTACACTGGCTTCCTGTGTGTCAAAGAATAGATTTCAAAATACTGCTGCTGGTTTATAAAGCTTTGAATGGTTTAGGCCCAAAATACATTTCTGACCTCCTGCTAAATTATGAACCATCCAGATCTCTCAGGTCTTCAGAGACTGGTCAGCTTTCTGTCCCCAGAGTCAGTACTAAACATGGTAAAGCAGCGTTCAGTTATTATGCTCCAAATATCTGGAACAAACTCCCAGAAACCTGCAGGTCCGCTGCAACTCTTACTACTTTTAAATCCAGCAAGAAGACTTTTCTTTTTGTCGCTGCTTTTAATTGAATTATTCATATCTTAGACTGCACTGTAACTTTTATCCATGTATTTTTTCTTTTCCATGCATTTTTTCTTTTAATGTTTCTTTTATCAGCTTTTCTTTTTAATGACTGATTTTAAATGCCATTTTCTTATTGTCTTTCGTTTTTTGTAAAGCACTTTGAATTGCCTTGTGTTGAAAAGTGCTATATAAATAAACTTGCCTTACCTTGCATTGCCTTGCCTCGCTTTACCCCTGGTATAGACGGTTCGACCATGAGGCCAACACGGAAACGCGGATTCGGAGCCCAAATCCGATAACCTTTGATTATGGCTCCCAAAGTGGGTAGGTCTGAGGACGAAATGCTTGCGGCTCCGTGTGTACGCCCGATACGATCATTCCCTGAAAACGATGACTAGGTATTTTAAATGCTAAAATGAAGTTGAGTGCAGCTCATAATACATCCAGTGAAGGACAATGTGGTATAGCATAACAACTGTGTAGGCCATTAAGGCTACTAACAACTTTTATTACACGGCTCAGTTGAATACTCGATTCTGATTGTAAATTCTTAACATGTGACACGGTGTTAATACAGTAGTACAGACCACTGTCAAGGACTATAATGAAGGTTGCTAAGGAGAATCAAGAAAGAGAAAGGAAAAGAGGTTAAAAGACGGAGCGCTGGGCGTCAGATAAATCACCAGAAGAAGGCAGACAGGAAGTAAACAATAACAGGAACACGGAATGGGCTCTGTAGTTTGTTTAGTATATGGCCGTGTGATAAGCAGGATAATGTGCAGCGAGGCGGTCCTTATGGGGAAAAGAACACCCGACGGGCCGATCAGGGAACCCGACACGAAGCGGAGGGTTCTTGATGAGCCTGAAGGGTAAACACCAGGCTTACTAATCTACCCGCACAATTTTTCTCTGGTGTCGGAATGTCTCGCGATGTTAGTGAATTCTTAAAAAACAAAACACCATTTAATTTCGGGTTAAAATGTGTTATAACTGCGTTACTGAGCATTGTAACGGGTAGTATATTACCCACATTTCATTAGTAATGCGTTACATTACTTCGTTACAGCAAAAAGTAATACATTACTGTAACTCCGTTACTTTTGTAACGCGTTACACCCAACACTGCTCCTTTGCCATATGCTGTTAGTGGTTATCCTCCCAGAAGAGAGTATAAACAGCTAACAGCTAACGTTAACTAGCTTTCCTTCTGCAGATTACAAAATGGATTTGTTGTTCACAATGTAGCATATACTCTACCATCAATCAGGAACAACAAGATGCTTCTTAATGCAGACTGTGTTGTTGCCTTTAATTTTACTTACAGTATCACAGCGAACACAAAAATCCACATTGGTCTGGTTCTGCTGGTTCTTTCAGAGAAGTACTTCATGTGCTTCAGAGCAGCATGGCAGCAACTAAACATTGTTTTCATTATCAATACATCTTATTTAATCCAACTTGTTGATACATTCTATATAACTAGCTCAAATAATATCTAAGGGATCTCCTTAGACAGCACTGAGCACAGGAAGCAGTCTGCAGCCGGACCCTCACAGTTTGGGTCGGGGTTTCTCTCCACCTATAGCCTCCACCTGTCCAGTGTTCTGGGAGCTGAGAAAGGTGTGGTCCTGGTTCAAGTATGTGGTGATGAACTCTGGAAAATCTCTCTTCAGGACAACCTCCAGGAACATGTCAGCTGCTGTGAGTAACCTCCGTTTATCCCTGAGGAAGACACAGAGAGAGAAACTTCTGTCCAATAATAGAAATAAATACTGAAACTCAAACAGGGAAAGTTACAGAAATATGAAATCAAGTCAAAAGTTATGATACTGTTTATGATTGATGAATGATGATTATGATATAAGCTCTTTCTCCTCAGCAGTGCACAATGTGCTACCTGTAGCTTACAGTACAAGCCATGGACATACATGATTTTGTTGCACTGGTATTGAAGAATAAGCACCACAATATAAAATAGGAGTCAGCTCCACACCTAAAGTGGCATATGTTTCAAAGACTGTGACTCTTTTTGGTGAAATTAAAGCCAAATATCAGCATTAGTCTGACTAGTATCTGAAAGAGGTGATGTCGAGAAACAGCAAATACACATTTATCAAAGGGAGCATGATGTTTATAATTGTGTGGAAATAAATTACGGTTTAAAGGTCCCCTATTATACTATTTTTCAACAATATATCACAGGTCTCAGATATATACAGAACATGTCTCTGAAGTGATTGGCTGAAACACCAAACAGATAATTGCAGAATCCCATTATCCCCTCTGTTTCAGCCCTGTTCCAAAAGTGCTGATTCTGTGTCTGTAGCTTTAAATGCTATTGAGCTGCTGCTGGCCACGAGACACAATGTTGCTCTAGGAGGAGATTCAGGTGATAAGGTACATTGACAATGACACATATCCATATCACTGGCTTGTCTAAAAGGCGTCCTGAAGGTGCTCACCTGTCAGAGTGACGGCCTGTCCCCAGCTTCATCAACAGCTCCATCACCATCTCCTTACTGAGGTCAGTCACCAGCCGTCTGCTCACTACCCTGCTGTCATCCTCCAGCTGGGTCTGGTGACGGATCCACTGCCACACCTGAACACACACACACACACACACACACACACACACACACACACACACACACACACACACACACACACACACACACACACACACACACACACACACACACACACACACACACACACACACACACACACCACACACACACACACACACACACACACACACAAACTTGTTTATACCTCAGGGTCAATGTGGCTATACAGTGCTGGTTAACTCCGATTGTTGGAGATATCAACTGTGGAGATGTCTGCCTTCACTTCAATATAATGGAACTGATTGACACTCGACTTGAAGACATTCTGCAGTTGTCACAAAATGTTGATAACATGCATTTAAACTTTAAGAAATGATGTTCGAAAGTATTGCATTTACTGTATTATTTTTAACCTGCAGGTATTGCAACAGCAACGTGATAAGTACTTAGTAATATCTCAGTGGACATGTCTCTCTCATGAAGTGTTGAATAATTTCTCTATGTGCAAAGCTCTAAAATGTAGTAAAATAATCTCTATTTATATGATATGGGGTCATGCATGGTGTTTTCAGTGTAAGCAGTAAAGCCCACCTGTGATCTGGAGATCTCTGCTGTGGCTGAATCCTCCACCTGGCCTCTGTAGAAGAAGTGTCCTTTACCTGTACAACAGAACATGATTCTAACATTATGCAAGCTTCATCTTGAGTGCTCCTAAAGAAGAAGAGAAGAAGAATATGAACGTGGACTTACCTGAGAGCCATGCATTGACAAAGAGGACCCCGACTGCAATGTTATACTTCAGACCATAATGAGTGACTCCTCCCTGAGGAAAAACACAATCCATAAGTAACACAAAAACACACAATATATGTTCTTTATGTGAAGCTAACAATATCAGTTTTACATTTCCTTCTATCATGCTCTGTCACATGCACATACTCAGATCTTTGCTTTAAAGTAGCAATACTAGTGTGAAAATATTTATTTACAAGTGAAAATCCTTGATTCAAAATTGTACTCAAGTAAGTACCAAAAGTAAAATGACTCATTATGCAGGATGGCATAATTTTATTTATGTATTTTATTATTGATATATTTTGTATTATTGTTAATTAAGTCAATGTCACACTTGGTAAAAGTCGGGTTTATCAGAATAACCTTTGATTACTGCTGGCTATCTTAAAATATAATAATATATAATAATGTATTAGTTGGTTTATTTTTTTATTTAAATCTGCAAAGTACATAGAAACTAAATCGTAATATAAATGTAGTGCAGTAAAGAGTACAACACTTGATATAAAAACACTACTTTTAGTGTGGTCATAGTTTAAAGTAGCAGTAAATAAAAATACAACCACAAGTACCTCCATTTCTCACTTAAAGGGGACCTATCATGCAAAATGCACCTTTGTACGTCTTTTATACATGATTATGTGTCCCCGGTGTTCCAGGGAACTCACCAAGTGTCAGAAAACACAACCCTCTCTATTTTCCTCCTTCGCCAAATCTCTATAAAAGGGGCTGCAACGGATCTGAAAAAAATGGATCCAGATTCCAACACTTTTCTACGTCACAAAGACGTACTCCGCTTATTGGTCAACTCTCCACCTATCAGGGGAATGAGCCACGGCCACGTGCATTGCCAAACCTCTCATTCGCATATAGGCTATCGGCAGGCTAAATCAACCCCAGTCACATCTGTGTTTTTGCCTGCTCTTGCCAGGATGTCTAAGCCAGTTAAACGTTGTGCTGTTGTTGGCTGGAAGACTCGGAACAGGGGACTGCATGCAATGCCATCAGTGGAAAAAGAAAATAATCTGTGGCTAGACTTCATTTTCAAGGGACATGTGCCAGAAGACCCCGGCAGATTTCTGTTTGTGTGTTCCAAACATTTTACCACGGACATGTTTATGAACTTCTCTCAAGTCCAACACGGATATGCCTCCAAACTAATGCTACACCCGGGATCAATACCAACCATCCGGGACCAGGCCAGTGAGGACACATCCAATTTTGAAGCTGTAAGTTTTTATTTAGCGGTGTTTTTCCTGATAAAGCTATCTCTAGCTTGTAGTATGTAGCATGTAGCATGTAGCTTCGCCGTATCAATGTCGTCTCAAACCCAAATAGTAATCGGTTAGGTGTTTATATGTTTTTGTAACATTTTTGTCTTTGCTTTGTCTTTTATTTTAATTATCAGGCATTTGCGAACATGTTCAGACTGCCGTAATGGCGATCTGTGTGAAGGCCCTAGCCGATAACACAAGTATTTATTCTCCTATTTATTAGTATTTTGTATCCTCTAAAATCATATTGAGTAAGTTATAATAACAAACGTAATATTCTGTAGGCAAGTGCCGTTTTTACCAGCGTTATATGTAAAAGCTTTTGTGATTGTAGTCTGTAAGAACGATCATATATCATCGATCTGTAAGCTAAGCTACGCTACGCTAAGCTAATGAGACATGCCGTTTTTTGCAGCGTTATATGTAAAAGCTTTTGTATGTTTACTTGTTTGCGCACATGAATATAAATGGGGGTGTGTTAGGATACAACACTGTATGTATGTATGCGAGGGGACACACACACCACGATGTATGTTGTTGTTGACGAGGCCTTACCTCTAGCAACAGGCTAATTAGCAGCTAGCACTCATTACAGTCAGTCTACTGAGCTCAGCCCCTCTCCAGCACATCATCTGTATTGAGTCAGAAACACAGCATGCACGTTACGGTTCAAAACTAACTCAGATTGGAAAAGGCTAAGCAAAGAGCTTTGCTAAATAGAGTTTTAAGCCCCATCTTTTGGGATTTCAGACTATATTTATCCAAATAGTATTTTCTCATCCTGAATACTAAGTTGAGATGATTTTGTTCTAACTATGTTTTCTTCTTTACAGGCCAGCACCTCACATGCTACCAGCAGATTACCTGTGATGATAGATTCTGCATGTCAGACTGACCCACCCAAGTACCGTACTGTTCGTACACTGTTCGGTTCACATCGAAGTACAGGTTAGAAGCACGTTTTTCAAATGTTCTTTGGATACATCTTGACATTCTGATGTTGTAGCCTTTAATTTGTGTGCTTCTAATTGTTGTAAAAATATTTTTGTTTTATCTTTTGTTTTGTTTTTAATGTCAAATACAGCTGTCCAGGCTAAAATTCCCTGCAGAAGCGTTGGTGTCGAAACACTTCCGTTGCCATGCCGTCATCCTGCGCTTTGCTCCAAATAATGTTGTGTTTCCATTTCTTGGAATGTTGTGCAGGTAAAATAAACCATAGTTACTTACTAATTAGTGACAATTTGTACATCCTTTGCTATTATTTACATTTTTTTTTCTCATGGCGGAAATGAAAGACTGGCAGCCCTGCACTACAATGAAAACGCTGACCGTGCACAAGCCACTACATCCACTGGAAACCCTCTGTATATAAACTGCAGTTCCCAAAGGCCAGGAAGGGAGAATGCAGAGCAAAACCAGTAAAGACTGACCCCACATTCCGTAAGTGTTTAAAATATTTATTATACAACTATTTACAAATATAAAATAAAAAGAACTTTCAGTTTTTTTACATGCATATACTAATCCAAACCACTTTTTTGTTGTGCTTTTTTTAACATTGCACAGGCTACGTGGCCAACTTGATGGACCTCATCTTCGACCAAGTCTTTGTGGACCCGGCATCATTCACACAGGAGCTTCTGAAGATACCCATCCCAGAGGACCTGTGTTCCCAATATGAGCGACCTGACAGGGAGGAGGTCATCGCCGGGTATGCTACACGGTTCAATTTGGCTGCTGTCTGAACCCAACATAGACATTTCACGGATCAGGAAACTCCTTGCGAATCCTGAGGACAACGCAGGCCGGAATCACCACTCTGATCAAGGAAGCCCCAGCACCAGCTCACAAAGCTTCTGTAGGCTAGATACCTGTGACGTCTGAAATCATAAAAAAAATATTTAGTGTCATTTATACAAAATACAAGTACATTTAGTTTTTTTTTATGGGTTCAAAGAACTGTTGATTTTGACAATAAAGTTCCGAGTTGATATCAAGTGTGTCGTGATTATTCATGTTGGGATGGGTAAAGAATATTCTGATTTCAAAAGCATAAGGTTGTGTGTGGACTTTTTTTGTCGTACACATGGGTGTGTTATGCCATTGCTGTGTAGTATATAATAGTACCTGTACAATGACAGAATGAAAGATTGCATAAAGCCATATACACCAGTATTTATTTCCATGAACAATATTAGCATTCGTTTTACAATTTCAGTCAAAACAAACAAACCACTCAGTGCTCTATTTGCCTCAACTGTGGTCCACCATGTTCAGCTCTGTAAATATTCAATGCATTCTGCAGGGAGAACACATTTAGGCACACAGGCTCCAATCCAGGATGGTCCACCACACAGGTTACAGAGTCCTCATGTTCCTGCATCCGTCTTGACACCTAGTGTGATAAACATATATTGAATGACATGTGAAAAATGTATTCTCTAAACAGACAACTTAGTGAAGCTATCAAAAATGTTACCTGTGGTATCTCCATGCAGCACACATGCTCCGGTTCAGAAGGCATCGTGGCGCAAGTTGCACATGTACCCCTTTAGAAAGAAGTCAATAACTGAGCTTTTAAAACACATGAAACACACATTGCTGACAACTGAGGTGTTGGAGTTATACTTTTTATCACCCTAAGTTATTGAACTTTCCAACGGTTGTTGCACGATGTTGGAAGAAAAGGACTGTAAACTATTAAACGCAATGAGGCCATTGTATATATGCTGAAAATATGAACGTCTCCCTTTATAAATATATATATGTATCGCTGTTTTTGCGTTACAAACTATAAGTTACAAACTGTACACATTGCATTCTTGCTAATTAGCCAAAATATGAACGGAATAAGTAGCAAGCATCGTAACAAACAGAGTAAAAATAAATAGGGAAAACAGCTTGTCAACTAACCAATCAGAAACGTCCTGCTGCAACCGAGATGTTTGCACCTCCACCAAAACCTCCACCGCTTCAGTTTCTGGATCAAATTGATAATATGCTTGAACACATGCATTGCTCTGAGATGACATGTTTATTCCACACTCGTAATCACAGCAAGCATGGTAACGTGACTCTCGCCGGCTCATGCCCCCCTCTTCTGCTGGGGGCGTGGTCAGCTGCTGCTCAGAATTTTCATAGACAGGTTTCGAATAGAGCGAAAATGAGCGAAACAAGGCATGGCTAAAAAATGATCTGTTTGGTATTTTGAAAAATAAAATGTATAAATATACCTTATATATGTATGGTCATACACTATATCATTTAAATATAGCATGATAGGTCTCCTTTAAGTGCAGTACTTCAATAATAAGCCTCATAATTACAGTATTATGTAATTAGTAATAGAAAAGGGTTTGTACTCTCTATTACAAGAAGCTTTTTGTACACAGTCTACTTGTAGTGTTGTATTTCTGCAAATGCTTTGACTTGAGTAAAGTTGTCGCTAGGGAAGCATCAATTCACTCTATTTCTCCCCTTTTACAGGGCGTAACATCTGGATTCATCTGCAATCAATATATTACCTTACTCTAAACCAGTGGCGAACCGTCAGGGCCTTCAAGGTATTCAGAGAATACCCTGGAACACTCAGATAAAACAAACAAAAAATCGATTTCATTATATAAATAAAATGTATATAAAATGAATAAATGAGAATGGTATCTGTGTTGCTGATCTGTAATATTACAGTGTTACGTTGATTTGTTTGTCCTTCTCGGACCATGCACTACGCATTTCAGTGGTTTTGTGTAACCAATCAGATCTTGTTCTGGGTCTCTGGGTAGAATATCCTTCAACCAAGGTATTCTACATCCTTGATCGAATGCCCTGGCCGTTGCACTAAATGAGAGCGTACGTTTGGACTGACAGTTTGATCAACCAATCATATATTGATTTGTAGCCAATGGGCGTATTCTTTCAGAGTTTCCCTCGGTTCCAGGGTATAATCTATTTTTCCAATATTATCACAGAAAATGCCGGAAATTCCAGAATCCTTTTCTCCACTATCGATCAGCTGCTAAACACTGTCTCTGCCCCCCCCCCACCCTCCTCAACAGCTAAATGTGAGGAATTTGCTCTATTTTTTGAGAACAAAATAACTTCAATCAGAGCTAGTATCAATACTAGTGGAGGTGGAGATGAAACCGATCTCAGTAGAGTATGTAATATAACCATGAGTAACTTCACATGCATCACACTAAGCGAACTGTGTAAAACTGTCTCAGAAGCAAACTCTACAACCTCAGACATTGATCCTATCAGAATTCTTTAAGCGAGTGTTTGATAGCATCTCCAGTCCAGTCCTGGACATTATAAACACATCCCTTAAAACTGGCGTCTTCCCTGATGCCTTTAAAACAGCTGTTGTAAAGCCTCTATTAAAGAAACCTAAATTGGATAACAACACAGTAGCAAACCACAGACCAATATCAAATCTACCATTTATCAGTAAAATATTGGAAAGAATTGTCTCAGTCCAAATCAATTCCTATCTTAAAGAAAACAACATCTTAGAAGTATTTCCGTCAGTTGTCAGAAAATACCACAGTACGGAAATTGCACTCACAAAGGTAATTAGTGACATCAGACTCAACTCTGATGCAAATAAAATCTCCATCCTTATCCTATTAGATCTCAGTGCAGCTTTTGATACTATTGATCACAACATCCTAATAAATCGACTTGAAAAGCTTATTGGTTTCTCTGGTTGCGTGCTGAACTGGATCAAAACATATATCAGAGGAAGGATGATCTATTAGTCTAGGAGGCCATACATCAGAGAAACATGAAAGCCGCTATGGGGTTGCACAAGGGAGCTGTTTAGGTCCATTACTCTTTTCTCTCTATATGTTACCGCTCGGCGACATCATCAGAGAGTATGGTATAGATTTTCACAGCTATGCGGATGATACACAATTGTACATATCCGCTGAACCAACTGCCTGACAGCAATAAACAAATAGATGAACGATAATTTTCTTAAATTGAATGAGGACAAAGCTGAAGTCCTACTTGTTGGCCCCAAATCAAAAAGAGAGATGCTAACAAATAATCTAGGAAGTTTAACCACTTGGATTAAACCGGAGGTGACAAGTCTCGGTGTCTTCCTGGACTCAGATTTGAACTTCAACGCCCATTTAAACAAAGTGACCAAAATAGCTTTCTTTCATCTCAGAAACATAGCGAAGGTAAGACCATTCATAAATCAAAAATGATGCAGAGAAGCTAATTCATGCTTTTATATCTAGCCGACTAGACTACTGCAATGCACTATTCACTGGTCTCCCCAAAAAAGCTATTGGAAGACTCCAGCTCATTCAAAACTCTGCAGCTAGACTACTAACGAATACCAAAAGGAGGGAACATGTTAGTCCTGTCTTAGCTACTCTACACTGGCTTCCTGTAACTTTTAGAATTGATTTTAAGGTGCTTCTCCTCACATACAGTAGCGTGGCACGGGAAAAAAATTAAGGGAAGCCAATAATACGTCCTTTCTTTTGGGTCGGGGGTGTGGTGGTCAATATAATAACATAACCAGATGAGTGATTACCGCACCCGGTATCATTTTACACACATTTGTATCATACAGGATTTACACACGCCTGTTATCTAACCGACAGGTCCGCACGCACTCTCCAGCCCAAACTCTAATAAGCATTCATTCAAATCAGGAGACCTTTAACGTTTTACGTCCGATTCGCTCCTTTGTTCCTCGCTGTACACAGCTCCAGTTTGGGCATCGGCCTGTCATCAGATTGTATTTGTTGTTGCTGCTGTAGCGGAAGTTTAGTACAATTATTTTTTATTAAATACTCCACATCTCCACCCTCCATAATTGCACTTGCTTCAGTTGCTTGCTACTTTCTAATGGCGGTGAGAGTGGTGCAGTGACGCTATCTATCTTCTATCGATTCGATTTATGATTCGAAAATTATAAAAGTAGGGTAGACATGTGGAGATTATCCGACTGAACACAACGTGCATTTATCTAACAGGTTCGTTTTCCACTGACCTTATTTCGAGCTATTTTCCAAAATCCTATGGAGAAATCCCATTGCTTTTTTGTGGAGGGAAACCGGGCGCAGCTTACTTCCGGGTTTTAGGAGGCGTCACTGCACCACTAAGTTGATGCGATTTGATTGGATTGTGAGGCAAGGGAAGCCAGCCGCCTCTGGCTTCCCTTGGCATGGCCCTGACCAATCACAGGTTGGCAGGGGCATCACGTGGACCTCATCTGATTGGTCAATCTCTCCATTTTTTTTCACCAAGGGAAGCCAATTTTGGCTAGCCTCCTCTCGCAGCAGAGAGTACAATCTACTGTTTCACCATAACATCTAGAGGGGCGCTGTTTCACTCTTTGTAAAATACTCAATGAGAATGGGGAGAGACGGGCCGGCAGCAACACACAGCAAAGAATTTCCGAAACTAAACAAAGTGTTTTTATTTATTTATTAAAATTATAACTACACTTCGAAAAAACAGGGGAAGCCTGGCTTCCCTTGGCCTCCAGGAGAAAATGCCACTGCTCACATACAAAGCTCTAAATGGACAAGGACCCAGCTACATTGCTGACTCTCTAATAAACTACACACCCGCCAGAACACTGCGATCATCAGATGCAGGTCTATTAGAGGTCACCAGAAAGAGTCATAAGAAGATCGGTGATGCAGCCTTTAAACTACGTCCCAAAACGTTGGGTTACGTATTGTAACCCTTGTTATATTAGCACAGGCGGAGCCCTCTACTGGACTCTATGGGTACTACCTTACCCTGCGAGCATTCTCCCACTGAGACTTCTATAGACATAGCCGGCCTTGGGCGGGCCTACCTGAATGCGCGCGCATCACACCGTATAAAAGGAGGCCTCGCCTCCTGACTATCATCCTACACCTCTCTTCAGCGAGCGGAATAGGACAGACAGTGCCCTGAGTAGAGGGCTCCGCCTGTGCTAATATAACAAGGGTTACAATACGTAACCCAACGTTATATCTCTCACAGGCTCCGCCCTCTACTGGACTCTATGGGTACAGTGGGTGGAGCCGCGATGTATAGGCACACTGTCGTCCAACAACAACATTCTACCCTACTGCCCCTGACCGGCTCTTATGGTCAGCAGCTGCTGCCCCACATTCTCCTTTAACCCGGTTATAACCGAGGAGAAATCTGGGCTGTGGCTGACAGAGCACACCCTGCTGCGCTTACCTCGCAGAAAGTGTGCTCAAAAAACAGTGCTGGGGGAGCCCACAGACGGATGGGGAGAGCCCCCTCGGCCCTGAATGGGCTTACTACACGCCTGACTCCCTGAATCCCTAAGGATAACAGGGAGAGTGCCAGAGTCCCTGCCCCACACTCAAACACTGACCCCATGCAGAGTGCGTGGACTAAAGTGTGGAGGGCTATCCCCCTCCAGGTAGCCCTCCAGCCCTGTAAGGGCCCAGAGCGCTCCTCGACCATCCCGGGACCCTCAAAGTACCCGAGAACAGCGAAGGCGCATTACGTCCGGGGAGGGGGTGAGATGCCAACTGACCCACAACCCCCCTCCCCCCTACCAGTCCTGTGTTGCCCCCCGCAAGCACAGACGAGGAGAAAGAGCCCGACATGTCCAAGAGAGAAAACCTTATGAAGGGGCCTGGCGTCGACCAAGACACCGCTGTGCATATATCCTCCACACTCACACCGTTGAATAAGGCTGTCGACGCAGCCACAGCCCGTGTGGAGTGTGCACGAACCCCCGTGGGGCAGGCTCTCCCTGCCTGTCCGTAGGCATGTGCAATGCACTCGCAGAGCCAGCCTGCCAGGCGTTTCTTGGACAGAGCTTTCCCGATCACACCGCCCCCCACACACACGAACAGCTGTTCGGTGCGTCTAAGGGCAGCCATGCGCTCCACATATAATGCTAGTGCACGCACCGGGCAGAGGAAGTGCAGTTTAGCTTCCCTGGCCCCACCATGGGGGGGAAGACTTAACCCCCCTAACTGAATAGCCCTCGACCTGAACGCACTCCTTAGGTTTTTGGGCACAAAGGAGGGGTTCGGTCTGAGTGTCGCGCCGCTCCGGTCACCCCGAATCAGTAAACAACTCGGGTGCATCGACAGAGCAGTTAACTCGGACACCCTTTTGGCTGACGTTAAGGCAAGAAGCAAAGCTGTTTTCCACGACAATGCTTTCAGAGAGGAGAACTCCAGAGGCTCAAACGGCCCCGAGGCCAGAGCCTCGAGCACTAGGGGCAGGTCCCACTGTGGGGTGGAGGCGTGCACTACTGGGTGCAGCCTCCTGACCCCCTGTAAAAACCGCGACATCAGTGGTTGACTAAAGGCTGACCTGCCGCCAAATTCCTCATGGCAGGACGAGATGGCTGCTGCATACACTTTCACTGTTGAATGTGCAAGCCCTCTGTCCACCAATAACTGTAAGAAGGATAAAATAAAGCCTAACTCACAAGATAGGGGCTCTATTCTCCGCTCCTCACACCATTGCTGAAATCCTAGCCACTTTGGCCTGTAACAGGCTGTGGTGGATCCCGCTCTAGCTGCCTGGATAGACTGAATAACACTGTCAGACAATCCACCCTGTCTCAGCCTGTCCCTCTCAGGAGCCAAGCCTGGAGAGGACGGCCGAGAGTGGGTAAAGCCCCGATTGCACCTGCCTTCTGAGAGCTCGCCCCCCAGAACTGGGGAACGCGGTCCGGAGCCACTAGGATGACTGACAGACGTTCTCGCCTCACTCTCCTCAGGTGAGGGAGAATGAGACGCAGCGGTGGAAAATCGTACAGCAGCTTCCTTGGCCATGGCTCGTGTGCAAACGCGTCCACCCCCAAGGGTGGGTCGTCGCTCCGAGCCACGGAGAACCACAGGGCACAGTGGCTGTTTCGCCGGCTGGCGAACAGATCCACTTCCGCTCTCCCGAACTGGGCCCAGATCTGCTTCACCACCTTCGGGTGAAGCACCCACTCGCCTGGCAGGGGGCCGCCCCTCGACATGAGGTCGGCCCCTCTGTTCTCCAGGACCGGGATATGGAGGGCTCTCAGAGATAACACCACCTCTGAAGCCCATAACCACAGTTCCTCCGCTGTGGTCAACAAGGCGGCAGATCGAACTCCGCCCTGCTTGTTGATATAAGCCACTGTGGTGCTGTTGTCGCTCCTGACCATTACATGTCTCCCCTGAATTAGGGGCATGAAATGCTGGAGGACTAACACTACCGCCCGTAGCTCTAGGAGGTTGCTGTGTCGAGACTCTGTTAGAGCCCAGCGCCACCTATAGCCCTCTTCAGGCAGGTCCCTCTCCATCCTGTTCTGGATGCATACGTGAACACTGTGATGTAGGAGGTCACCGGTCCCAGTGGAGACCCCCTCCGGAGGTGATCCGGGGACCCCCAAAACCAGAGGTTGCCCTCCACTGAGGGGGGGATGGTCACCAGCCGCCGCCTGTGCCTCTTGGGATCCAAGCGCAGGCTGGAGAACCACCTCTGCGGGCGGCGCATATGTAGTAACCCTAACGGGACCACCATGTGAGCAGCCGCCATGAGACCCGTGTCTGCATTGTGGGATTCAAAAAGTTTGATACAGCGTATTGTTAGTATATTCATTTTTATGTCACCCATATAAGAGGTGTGTTGCATCAAGTTATCACTAATATATGTGTGGTTGTATACATTCCTGTGTGTTCATAGTTGAAGGAACAAAGTACATTTTTCCTCTTAAATATAGAGAGGTTTTTTATATATTCAAACAAAGTTCCTTTTTTTTTCCTTAAAAGTAGAGTAGCGCAATAGTCTTTTTCTTCCACTTTACATATAATCAAAAGGTTTTTTTTTTGGCTATTTGTGAGTTCTGTTTGGAGTGAAAAGATTACCTGCTGAGTGTTTTTCAGAAATTCTGCGCAAATAACAGGTTTTATTGCTCTATGGGGGAGGGATATTTGGGCAGGAGAAGACACTGGGTGGGGGAAGGAGAAAATATTCTGTTTAAGATCTCCAGTATGTCATGTTTCAGGGAAGTCTACATATCTTGAATGGTATATGTGTGTTTAATTACTTTATATATGTGTGTTTAATTACGTTGTATTAATAAAAGCAGTGTGTAAACAAAAGCTGGAAATAGGAGAAATGTAAAGATTATCTTTGTGTGAGCAAAAAGGGTATACGTTGGACAGAACTTAAGCCTCTGGAATGTGTAGAAAGGCGTGGGGGTGAAAATCTATGCAGGAGAATGAGATAACGGACACCAGATGTTTTTTATTATCAGCTCAGAAACAATAGTTTATTACCCTCTGCTGGCACGCGCTGATTCGCTAAGAGAAGCCATCTTTTTTGCATCTCCCAATGAGATGACCTGGGGAAAAGGAGCATTCGACTCAGCCCCTTTTGTGTTTTGGGCTATATAAGTTAGTTTTGTATTAAGTTCGATCTCTCTTCTCTGGCTGTGAACGACCGAAGGATCTCAACGGCACGAGAACAAGAGCAGGAAGTACTTCTTATAATTATATTGTATTGCATTCTATTATTACCTTGTTTAATTAAAACAGATTATTGTTTAACCTGGCATCTTGGTGTGTTTTTATGATTTCCCTCCTGTTATGATTGTGCTCCTTTCGCCAAAAGACATGCAGAGACAAGGTGGGTTCTAAAAAACCCCCCTCCTTCTGCAACAAGTGGTGAGACCGACGTGAGGCGAGTTGGAGCACGGGAGGAGGTCGCATCAGCAGCCAGCGGACGAAGTTGTCCAGGGAAGGCACCTCGAAATAATTTCTGACAACTAAATACAGAGCTCTATACAAAATATCAGGTAAGCACGGATCCCCATTACACTCAAAATCTGTGATTTGGCTATATGCAAATTCTTAGAGTTGTCAGGAATATTTCCCAGTGCCGTAGTCATAGTAGATGGTAGGATGCAATGCATATTTTAGCATAAATAGATAAACATAACATTAATAAAGCAACAGTTAGAAGTCTCGTGGATTTTTCAGAATCACACGACTGACTCGTTAGCTACACGTGAAGCGATGAGAAGACAAAGGTGAAAGGCCCCGTGAATTTTTTCAGAAATTGAGACGGCTAACTCATCGGGGATGTTCAGTGGTTCTTTAAAAAGATTCCATCCAGAACAAAACAGAATAATACTCTCCTGTTTTTTAGAATTCTGCAGTTGTGTTATATGATCAAATCCAAGAGGAGATATGCAAATTTCAAAAAAGCCATTTTGAAACGACCGGAATCTCGTTCTCTTGTTATGTTGGGTTAATCTAGAAGGCTAAACGTGACGATAAAGAGATTCTGCTGACCTGGGTTTCGACTCCATGTGGATGCCACATAGCTGAAAAGCCGTGTTGAAGCGCGTCCAAAGGTCACGTTATCTGTTGAAATAAACATCGCACTATAAAAGCTGGATAGACTGTACGGGGAATAATTTTCTGTGAATAATTACTAATAGATAGGTCAGATAAAGACGCGAAGTTTAAGCTTGTTGTTCTCAGCAAGTATTTTTTTCCCTCATAGAGGTGGAATTTCATTCCTGGGGAGGTGCCGCCATCTGTTGGACTTATTTGGTAGTAATTTCTTGCATTATTACAGTTGACTGGCGCCTTTATCCAGAACGACTCACAATAAGTGTGTTTCACCAGGAACATACAATCAAAAACAAAACAAGATCATTAAAATATATCTGGGTTTATAGAGCCAAAACATTTCAAGTGCTACTCAACTGCCTTTTGATAAGCAAGTCCATTGTTAGTATCATACGTGCTTTTACACTCAAACTATTTATACATTTGGATTAAGGGCAGGGCAGTTAAATAAATACATTAACTACGTTAGGAGTAACGACAAGTATTGTCCATTATATTAATAAATACCACTGAACACAAAGCGACCTAGTCAGATATATAACATATAATCACCATGGAGGGACAGTTTAAAAAAAATGATTTACACGTCCCAATTCCCGGCAGTTTCCGAGAGCAATGGGGACAGGCTGAAAGATTGATTCTCAGTGGAATAAAACAGAGAGACAAGAAGAAGGCTTGTGCCGACCTAGGGTTCCTCCATAAAAAAATGATAGAAGAAGACAGAGTGGGAGGAGATGACACTCTAGGAATTTTAAGCTCAGCTCTGAATATTTATGAACGACAGCTTGTAAAAAACCTTGGGGACCTAAACAAACAGGAGCACGGATGATTAGGCCGGACAAAACTAAACAAAGAGAAGGAGGAGGTAGATAAAATGCGGAGGCTTTGTCATAATGCAGCACTCGCCATGAACGGTGTAGCTGTGACTCCCTTCGCAGCCAAAACTCCCCCAGTCCTGGTCGCGGTCCACACTCCGACCAAGGGAGAGGAGGTTCAACACCTTAGCCCTTTCCTGTTTCCTCATGACAGTATTGGGACGCACGTGTCAGCACAACCACCTACAGATGAACAAATACTTCAATTTATTACAGAACGTGTCAGGGGTTATGAGAGTAGGAATAAAGAGGAAACCTCTGCCTCAAACAGGGAAGACATGGGGAGGCAAACTCTCAGCAGTGCTGTAAAGGACATGTGCACTGTACGAAAAGCTGGCTCAGAAGAGAGGTCTCAGACAGGACCTATAGAGGATCCAGTTATCCCCTTCAGTTCCCCCCTCATTTACCCGGATTTAACTATTCCATTTAAACAACCTCCCCCTTACTCTCCCCCTGTCTCAGGCACACACCCCATGTCTAATCTACAGATGCCACTAACCAATGTGGGCTATAACTCAGACCAAGAACAAGCAAGTGATAAAGGGGGGAACTTTACAATCGTGGGAAAGGTTTCATTGACTCCTTTAAGGAGTACCGCTATTACAAGACGCAAGAGCGGCCCCACAGAGACAGAATTACTCACCATTGTAGAACGCCAAGAGGAGAGGGACAGAGAGGATAGAGTACGATTTGACTATGACAAGAAAAGAAAGGAAGAGGAGAGAAGAAGTGATGGGACAAATGGAGACGAGGGGAGTGGGGGTAGTCAGCAGAGAGAGGGGGGCGATCACCATGGGGCAGAAGAATTACTGGGACTTGAAGAGGAACGACAGAATCAGAAGGGAAATGGAGGTAGAAGACAAATAGAGAGCGACAGTCAAGACAGCTCCGATGAGGGAGAAAAGGCAGGTGATGAACCTTTTAGGAGTAGAGAAGCCCAGACCCACTATGCAAAAAAAAGTAGGGGAGGAGCATCTGTAGAGGAGAGTGAGTATTACTCTGAAGCAGAACACGCAGGGTATAGAGGTGGCTATCAGAACACTGCTCAGCAAGGGCGAACAGAACAGGAACAGGACAACTGCAGAAAAAATAGGACAAAGGTTAAGAGCATATCTCTGGAAGGGACAATCACTGAATTGACTGATGTACAGGTGCTTGGACTCCCCCGGGGGATGTTAAGATCCCATCGCACCTTGAACAACCCGACATCTCATACCTTTCTGGCCCCGGTATTACAGGCTCCTTTAGTGGCTCTCCCCAGTGGGAATATCACTTATCACCCATTCACACTAGGAGACATACACGCACTAGTGGACAAGATGCCGCTACCTACTGAGGGAGGGAGACATTGGATGAGAAAGTTTGCTGATATGTCAGTAGGACAAACAATCTGCCTTGGAGATTTCAGGAGGATATTAGCACAACAGACCTCCAGCTATGAGGTAGAAAGAGTTGAGGGAAGATCAGGTACAGGAAAAATGAGCGATGGCAAGCCCATCTCTTCCAACGATATACACAGCTTGCTTAGCAAGGCAATGAGAGAACATTACCCACAGACAGGAGGAGGTTACGGTTCACTGTCTTTCACATTCACACCTGGAGAGGCCGCAGCAACCATGTTGCTCAGGTCACGCCAACAATACACAATAGCTACTGACTATAGTCCAGAAAATAATGACCAACATGTGCAGATGTTCCGTAAAGCGATACTGGCAGCTGTACCTGCCGAGATTAAAGCTCTCATGGAGGACAACCCAGAAGCAGATCACCTAAACACGCAGACATGGGAGCGCCATTTGGCCCATCATTTAGGCAAATTTAACAAACAACTCACTAAAAATAAAACCGAGGAAGAAGAGTTGAGAGTGCAACTACTCCGTACTCAGCTCGAAATAGCCCGTAAAACAGTTCAAAATGAGAAAAAGAGTGCCAAACAGCTGATTGTTCATCCCGTGGAGCCAGCAGAACAGGCACCGAGACCGCAACACCCACAAGGGGGTTTTCCCAACCAAAGTCCGTTCTACCAGCCCCAATATGGCTACAATAATAGTTTTCAGCAACAGAGGGGCGGGTTCAGAGGCAGAGCCAGAGGTAGAGGAGGGTTTGGAACAGCTCCAGGAGAGAACCAATATCAGCAGCAGGTGTGCTACACCTGTGGACAGGCCGGCCACTGGTACAGGCGATGCCCACAGGGGCCCCCACCACAAAGAGGGCGGGGACAAGGGGGACAGAGAGGGCATGGACAAGGGTACACAGCAGGCGTGCAGTATTTCCAGAAACCCCATGAGGCAGCCCCACAAGCCCAGCAACAAGACCAGGGTCACGTTGCACCCAATGCGATGGCCGCCCCCTATGGCCAGTTTGTGCAGTACGGACAAGACTATTACCCACCACAATGAGGTCGCCCAGGGAACCCAGAATGTACGGGCCTGGCGGATCCATACATAGACATGACTGTAAAAAACTCGAAGCTACCATTCCTTGTTGATTCAGGAGCGAGATATTCAACTATCAACTCTCCCGTGTTCAACACGTCCATTTCAAGTAATAAAGTCTCAGTCATAGGGTTTTCGGGAGAAATAGAGCGAGTACCGCTCTCTACGCCATTAAACACCGAAATAGCAGGCCGGATATTTTTCCATCAATACATTCTGGCACCCCAAAGTCCGGCTAACCTCATGGGAAGGGATGTTCTTATCAAAGCTAATGCCTCCATCCTCTGTTCCCCCGATGGACTGATAATATCGTTTCCAGACGGCACTCGCCTCAACTGTTCAATATCCACCATAGAGCCAGGTTCTCAGATGTTGTTGGGCCAATCCACTGAAACAGATGCAACTCAGTATGCCACTATATACTGGGGGTTGCTCGACCGGCCCCAAGACAACACACCAGGACTATTTTCCATTTTTCAACAATGGAAGCCGTGGATTAACCTCCTCAGGCCTTATGGTTCCCCTCCAGACCCTCCCCATCTGACGCTAAATGATGATAGAAAAGACGACCAAAGTTATGCATGTGGATATGACAAAGAGGTGGCTCTGTCCACTTGGGACGTAACCACAACCAATTTATTTGTGGGACAAGCGGGGGTGGCTGCATCTGTTGAACTCACTGATGAACAACTCTATTGGTACCGTATGAAAGCTGAAGCTACACCACACATTTCATTAGCTATCAGAAAGGGCTATGAGGCTAAAGAACTTGGTCCTATGGTCAAAACACTGCTAGAAGTCGAAGATTGGGAACCAACACAAATAGCAGCACTCACATACTCTCCGTCACACAAAGCTTATGCTCTTAAAATCTGCACTCAAGAACGCATCTTCATGGAGAGACATGAAGTGGATAGACATCATGGTCAAGAGAGGACTGACCATTCATTCACTGATGACATGTTGCGTGACCTCCCACCTGACCTGTGGTCATCTGACTCTCATGACGTAGGTTTCTGCTCAAAGACCACACCAATAACATTTGAGGTGAGCAGCTCTGTACCTATAAATCTATCACAGTACCCTGTTAAACCACAGGCCAAAGGGGGTATCAGCAAGGTAGTTGAGGGACTAAAGAGAGCGGGGGTGTTGGAACCCTCAAAAAGCGAGTGGAATACTCCAATACTCCCGGTATCAAAACCAAGCGGGGAGTATAGGATGGCTCATGATTTAAGAACCGTTAATGCTATCACCACTACAGCTCTGGTACCAGTGCCTAACCCATACACGGCTATCTGTAATATCTCACCTGAACATACATGGTTCACCTGTATTGACCTGGCCAACGCTTTCTTCTGCATACCTCTAGCAGAGAGTATGAGACCTATTTTTTCATTTACAATGGGGGGGGGGGGGGGGGGGGAAACTACAGTACACAAGACTACCCCAAGGCTTCAGTTTGTCTCCAGGAATATTTAACAAAATACTCAGGGAACAGCTAGATGGCGTTTCATTGCCAGAGGGGGTGGTATTGATCCAGTATGTAGATGACCTTCTCATTGCTGCACCCTCCGCAGCCTCTTGCCTGGAGGCCACCAGGAACTTACTGGTTCGCCTCCACGCAACAGGGTTCAAGGTCTCCAAGAAAAAGCTACAATGCACCCGTAAAGAGGTGACATTTTTGGGCAGAGTTATCTCTCCAGCAGGTACAGGCATGTCAGCAGCACATCAAGAAAGTATATTACATCACCCCAAACCCAAGACAGTAAAACACATGCTATCTTTTCTGGGTCTCACAGGCTACAGCAGACACTACATCTCAGAGTATAACCTAAGGGCAGCTGTACTAAGAACACTGATCAATGAGAAGGGCATGCGCAATCTCACTGCCACACTGAACTGGACACAAGCGGCAGAAGCTGCGTTCATTTCTCTCAAACAATCCATGTCCCAGGTCACCTCTCTCGCCTCTGCATCCTATGCATTGCCATTTTTCCTTGATATTTCTGAAAGTGAAAACACAGTAAATGGTATTCTATTTCAGAAAAAGGGGGGATGTAGGGCAATACTGATGTACATTAGTATCACACTGGACAGAGTGGAGAACAGAGAACCTCCATGCACAAGACATGCAGCAGGTACAGCACGTATCTTAAACAAGATTTCACACATTGTGATGAGACACCCTTTGACAGTACTGACAACACATAGCATTGTCTCTTTTGTGAACTCAAGTGCATTCACAATGACTTCCACAAGACAGACCAGGTTAGAGAAAACTCTGACACAAGCACACATCACCTACACACATGAAGGAGTTAACAGCGCAGACACCATTGCCAGCGGAGAACCCCATAGGTGTGAGGAAAGAATCATCCAGGATGTGAAGATAAGAATAGATCTCAGAGACGAGCCGATGCCACATGCAGAAAACCTGTTCACAGACGGCTGTTGTTTCAGACACCCCATCAACGGGCTTCAAGCGGCCTACGCAGTAATAGGTCAAACAGCTGAGGGACAGTTTGAGGAAAGAGCAGCAGGAAAAGTAACAGGGAAAGTCTCAGCACAGTTGGCAGAAGTAATGGGAGTCATTGCAGCATTAGAGCTATCAAAAGACAAAGATGTAAACATCCATACTGACTCAGCATATGTTCATGGTGTCATACATGTAGAAATGCGCCAGTGGATGAGAGCAGGGTTTGTAACATCCACTAATACCCCCATCAAACACGAAAAAGAGATCAAAAGGCTTGCAGAAGCAGTAATGTTGCCAAACAAGCTAGCTTTACTTAAGTGTAAAGGTCACAGCATGGCAGACAACTATTTGTCTTGGGGTAACAATGCAGCAGACAAAGCAGCTAAAGCCAAAGCAGGGTATATACCCCAGTTTCAAATGCTGGTTTCAAAATCTGCTGACTTACTGCCCGCAGTAACAGATGATACTCTTAAAGAAGCTCAAGCAGCAGGGTCTCCTCAGGATAAAACAGTATGGTTAGACAGAGGAGCTACCAACAAAGACGGGATATGGTACTCCCCAGATGGGAGACCAGTGATACCCCCAGGATGGATAAGATCAATGCTTAAAGAAGCACACGGCCCAACACATTGTGGTAAAACTCAGATGAACAGACACCTCACTCATTGGTGGCACCCCTACCTACCTGACATGATAGCTAATTACCTGGAAGAATGTGTAATTTGCCTAACCCATAACATCAGAGCCACTGTAAAACCACACCAGGGAAAGTTTTCTTTACCTAAGATGGCAGGAGAAGAAATCATCATTGACTACACTGACATGATTGACAAGGTAAAAGGGTTCAGGTACTTACTAGTGGTGGTAGATGCATACACAGGTTGGCCAGAAGCTATGCCATGCAGGAGAGAAGATGCAGACTCAGTGATCAAGTTTTTAGTCACGCATTACATTCCACTACATGGGTTTCCTAGGAAAGTGAGGTCAGACAATGGCAGCCATTTCAAGAACCATGACCTACGCACAGTAGAACAGTCATTAGGACTAAGACACATCTTCGGAGCTGTCTATCACCCCCAATCTCAGGGAAAGGTAGAAAGGATGAACCAGAACATCAAACAGAAACTCAGCAAAGCATGTGAGGAGACAGGCATGAAATGGTTAGACGCTTTGCCTCTGGCCCTTATGTCAATCAGGAGTTCTATTAACCGAGGGACAGGTTTCTCCCCATTTGAGCTGACACATGGCCATCAGTTTCCGGGACCAGGAGCACTGAGCGTAGGAAAGGAAGTAGAGGTCATGAGTTCAAAACCCTATTTCCAGCAACTTAAGGGGCTGGTATCAGGCTTTGCCACACAGGTCGCTGACGCCAGAGGAGGACCCGAGAGACACGAGGCCAACACAGCGGAGTTCGTCTGGCTGAAGGTCATCAGGCCCAAGTGGCTCAACCCCAGGTTCTCCGGCCCCCACAGAGTGACTCAGAGGACATCTCATGCCGTCCGCCTAGAAGGAAAAGGAGACAACTGGTATCACTGGAGCCAGTGTGTGGCGGGGAAACCACCTGGAAGGACCATAGACGACATCAGGACGGATCTGGCCCTCGTCAAGGAGGTCGACTTGGAAGCTACCGTCAGCGGGCTGGAGGAAAAGGACCTCGAGGACATCCATGCAGCAGACGACTTGGAAGCTGCCGTCAGCGGGCTGGAGGAAAAGGACCCCGAGGACATCCATGCAGCAGACGACTTGGAAGCTGCCATCAGCGGGCTGGAGGACAAAGACACCGGACTTCACAGGGAAACAAAGGAATCTACTCATCTCTGATCAGGTTGCTATAAGCTACACATAACACTTTTTATTAACCCATTTTTTGAGGGACTTTATTAACCCATTTTTTGAGGGACTTTTTATTAACCCATTTTTTGAGGGACTTTTTATTAACCCATTTTTTGAGGGACCTTTTATCAACCCATTTTTTGAGGGACTTTTTATTAACTCTTATTTAAGGGATTTTTTTTTTTTACGTTTTAATGACCTTGTGTAATGCTGACACAAAGACCAAGACATTTCAGAGAAGAATAGGAAATGTCAGAAGGAGCCCTGAATTTCCTGATAACCTGTTGGTCGCTACTACTATTAGGAATCATACTGTATTTGTTCACCCTACCATATGTACATTGTAACCCAAAAAAAAAATCAAGGTTGAAGGACCCATTGGTCCACAGCACTCTGAATAACCTGGGTTTTAATACCATACGTTAGCATAGACGTTTTTTACTGACTCTAGAAAAATTGGACCTAACAGCATAACCATGTATGAGAACTGGAAATGTTGCACAGGCTTAGTCCTGTTTTCTACTGTGACTGTTGCCATTATATTAATCTTATGTGATTCCATTGACCACCCAGACTCCATTTCCCCGCCAGATGAATTCGTAACTAGGGTCAAACGGGTCAAATATAAAGTAGTAGTTACCACCATGTCTCCTAAACAAATCTTCTCTTTCCAAGAAGGTAGTGATGGAATAATACAAATCGACCTGTGCAAAATAGCCCCCTGCAGAAACCTCGACAGGACCTATTCCAGCCTAGCCAAATACGTCTGCTTAGCCCCAGCGGTATGTAACAGAACCATCCAAGATAAGGTCAAAGGCGGTCTTTACGTTTACCAAGGCAGTACAGTTAGAATCAAAGGCGATCCTCATGTGTTCGTCAAATACACCTACGGTTGCTCCTGTGAGTCCTGGGCCGGTGTCATAGTAAATTCGGGTCCTGATGACTGGGGATACATGCCACCTTACCGATCAGCGGAAATTGTTAGATCCCTCAAATATAGAATGAAAGTGGTCAGGAGAGACCCAGGCGTTCCGTGCTCCGCTAGGTCTTGTAATCCGGTACTCATAACTCTAAAAAATGTCGTGCTCTCCGACGCTGGACTTTATGTCCTCGCAGTACATGCAGGAAGGGGTTCGCCACAAGGCCTCTTCAAAATTAAAGTTATACCACAGGTAAAGCAAATCCTTCCTCAGGCAAGATCTAAGGTTAAATACCTGTCTAAAATGACATGCACAGATAAATGTACGGGGGATTATAGCCAACTTCAACCTCTAGACGTCATCCAAATGGCCACAGGATACACAGATGACAATCTATGGTTAAAATGGGTTGCCCGAACAGCCCAAGAACAAATGGCAGGGGATTGCCTAGCCTGTGCCACGGCCCGCCCGCAATTACTCACTGACCCTGCGCCCCTGTTTCCCACAGATACCTGGGGTTACAACTGTATGTTACAGCTGACCAAGATGGCTAGTCCTCCTAACTGCACCACCCTAGCCAATGTTTTCCCTCCAATTGATAATGATACTAGGACAGGCCTATTCACTCCTAGCAGAGGCACCGGTGGGTATACCTGTTTCACCATGGTCCAAAATCTCCACGTTTTGACCTAGGAAATATCCCTACGGATTGGTGTAACCACACCGTGCCTAGCACAAGTATAGGACATTGGGCCAGGGCTGGTCTCTACTATTATTGTGGGGGCCACCGCCTGTATACCCGTATCCCCGAATTATCTGCAGGATTGTGTGCTATGGTGCGTCTCCATGCACCCCTAATGTTATTAGGCGAAAAACTGGTGCCCACGGACCCTAAAATCTCCCTACATGTACTGGCTAAAAGGGACACCAGAAACACGTTTGATTTATCCCTCAACTCTCCCACCTACATCGATTCCATAGGAGTCCCAAGAGGGGTCCCTAATGAGTATAAACTAGCTGACGAAATAGCTGCAGGGTTTGAAAGTCTTCCAGTTATCTCTGCCGTCTTCCCTGTGACCCCTATAAAAAATGTAGAAAGGATCAACTATGTACATTACAACATACTCCGATTGGCCAATCTCACTAGGGACGCGATAGAAGGCCTGGCTGAACAATTGGGTCCAACGTCTCTTATGGCTGTGCAGAATAGGATGGCGTTGGATATGCTTCTGGCGGAAAAGGGGGTGTTTGCTCAATGTAAAGGATATGTGCTGTACGTTTATTCCCAACAACACGGCGCCGGACGGTTCCGTGACTAGAGCTTTAGAAGGTCTTCGTATCCTATCTAAAACTATGCATGAGCAATCAGGGATACACAATCCCCTTGAAGAATGGTTTACTAACATGTTTGGGCAATGGAAAGGTTTAATAATGTCTCTTTTTATTTCTGTAGCTACTTTTATAGCCATTTTAATAACATGTGGGTGTTGTTGTGTGCCGTGCATCCGCTCATTATGTATCAGACTAATCAGTTCCACCATTGAAGGAAAAGCTGCTTCTCCCCCTCCGTATAAAATGCCCCTGTTGGCCTATGTCTCGGAGGGAGAGGAAGAGTACGGTGGCACGGCAGACAAGGACGCAGTCTGTTAACAGGTGTCGATCTCCCTCTCCACTGTCATAAGAAATTGTTGTGATGGGCTGTTTCCAAATGTCTAAAGGGCTCTAAATATAATGCGGGGGAACGAACACAGTGGAAGGGAAGGACAGTAGTTATGTTTGAAGTGTCTTGTGTAAGTTGGTCTCTTAAGGTGGGAGACCAAAAGAGGGAATTGTGGGATTCAGAATGTTTGATACAGCGTATTGTTGGTATATTCATTTTTATGTCACCCATATAAGAGGTGTGTTGCATCAAGTTATCACTAATATATGTGTGGTTGTATACATTCCTGTGTGTTCATAGTTGAAGGAACAAAGTACATTTTTCCTCTTAAATATAGAGAGGTTTTTTATATATTCAAACAAAGTTCCTTTTTTTTCTTAAAAGTAGAGTAGCACAATAGTCTTTTTCTTCCACTTTACATATAATCAAAAGGGTGGTTTTTTGGCTATTTGTGAGTTCTGTTTGGAGTGAAAAGATTACCTGCTGAGTGTTTTTCAGAAATTCTGCGCAAATAACAGGTTTTATTGCTCTATGGGGGAGGGATATTTGGGCAGGAGAAGACACTGGGTGGGGGAAGGAGAAAATATTCTGTTTAAGATCTCCAGTATGTCATGTTTCAGGGAAGTCTACATATCTTGAATGGTATATGTGTGTTTAATTACTTTATATATGTGTGTTTAATTACGTTGTATTAATAATAGCAGTGTGTAAACAAAAGCTGGAAATAGGAGAAATGTAAAGATTATCTTTGTGTGAGCAAAGAGGGTATAAGTTGGACAGAACTTAAGCCTCTGGAATGTGTAGAAAGGCGTGGGGGTGAAAATCTATGCAGGAGAATGAGATAACGGACACCAGATGTTTTTTATTATCAGCTCAGAAACAATAGTTTATTACCCTCTGCTGGCACGCGCTGATTCGCTAAGAGAAGCCATCTTTTTTGCATCTCCCAATGAGATGACCTGGGGAAAAGGAGCATTCGACTCAGCCCCTTTTGTGTTTTGGGCTATATAAGTTAGTTTTGTATTAAGTTCGATCTCTCTTCTCTGGCTGTGAACGACCGAAGGATCTCAACGGCACGAGAACAAGAGCAGGAAGTACTTCTTATAATTATATTGTATTGCATTCTATTATTACCTTGTTTAATTAAAACAGATTATTGTTTAACCTGGCATCTTGGTGTGTTTTTATGATTTCCCTCCTGTTATGATTGTGCTCCTTTCGCCAAAAGACATGCAGAGACAAGGTGGGTTCTAAAAAACCCCCCTCCTTCTGCAACAGCATGACAGTAAAAGCTGTCACTGTTGCCCCCTGTCGCAGCCTGCGCACCCCCTGAAGAAGGGACGCACGTCTGCTCTCTGACAGGTTGGCGCGCAACGCGCCTGCATCGAGCACCACACCCAAATACAACGCCCGTTGGTGAGGTATGGGGGTGTTCTTTTTCCAGTGGATCGCAAAGCTCAATTTGGTTAGGTGTGTGATCAATTGTGCTGTGCAAAACATTGCCTGTTCCCGTGACCCAGCCATGACTATGAGGTCGTCTATGTAAAAGAAAACTCTCATGCCGTGTGCGTGCAGCGGTTGAAGCGCTGTGGCCACACATTTGCTGAATGTGCGTGGGGATAGGGAATAGCCGAACGGCAGCTTGTTGTACTCGTAGGCTATTCCCTGGAAGGCAAAACGCAGACACTTTCTGTGCTTTGGAGCAATTTCTACATGAAAGTACGTGTCTTTCAGGTCGATGGTGGTGAACCAATCGCCTGGGTGCACAAGCCCCAGTAACTGTTTCACAGTTAACATGCAGAATTTCCTGCGAGAAATGTGGCGATTCAGGTCGCGGAGATCTAGAATAGGTCTGAATTCCCCTGTCTTCTTGAGAACCAGGAAGTACATGGAATAAAGACCCTCTTCCATGCGCTGAGGGTGCACAACAGACACAGCCTGTTTCTGCACCAGAACCTGAATCTCCGCTGAGAGGAAACCCATCTCCTCCTGAGAGGATAGATTCACCTCTCGCATGCCCATAAAAGGGGGTGGGACGCTGCAAAACTGGAGTGAATAGCCCCGTCTCAGCGTCCTGTCCATCCACTTTGATAGTACACAGCTGAGTTTCCATTCCCCATAACACTGTGTTAAAGGGCATGCCCTCAGCTGTGGGGCCGCAGCTATAAAGCTGTGGTACTCTCTGGCGACCCGTCCCGCCGCAAAACTCCCCGTGAAGGGAAGATTCGCCCATGGAGGGTCGACACAGAAAGGGCCGATTATTTACTGAGGACTCTGAACGCACCGCCGCATGCTCCTGTGTGCACTCCACTTCGAGCGATAGAATTACTAACAAAGCACTTATATACTAATATAGGACTGGCTTATCTATAGCCAGCTGAGTAGCACTTGAAATGTTTAGCTCTATGACACCTGATGTACTTATATGATTCTGTTTTCTTCAGGGCTGTGTCTTCCTGGTCGTATGTACTTATTGTAAGTCGCTTTGGACAAAAGCGTCAGCTAAATGCAATGTAATGTAATGTAATGTGTGAGCGCGCGCTCCCTCATAATGCCGTTCTCACCTTTACGGTGGACATCATTAATCGGAGTCCTTATAGGAGTAGTGCGTTCTACTAAGGCCCCTGAACGCACCGCCACGCGCTCTTCTGAGTGCGGGCGCTGCCATAATGCAACTCTTACCACTCTGGTAAACTGCATTAATTGGAGTCTTAGCCCCAGGCTTAGTGTGTTCCCTAACAGCAATACGCCGGCCATAATGCCTCTGTACACGTATAGCACTACGATAGCTTTGCTTGCGTTTTATCACTCTCATCTGCGCACTCCCACTAGCCTCCTCCCTTACAGGAGCTACGGCTAGGGCAGCGAGTGGGGAATCTGTACAGACATCATGTGTAAGTGTAGCATTGTGGAAACAAAGGACACTTAGACTTGGATACAGATCAACCTTTTCTTTATTTTTAAACGTTTTCAAGGGAATCTGTGCATCAAATAGGGAGGAAGCGGGATTCACCCTTGCATCCCGGGCGAAGAGATTTTCTCCCCCCGCCGAGACGCTACCTCCCCCCGCCAGTCAGCTCCGGGCAGACGGCGCACCCCACCCGGCCGCTATCTGCTGCTGAGGAGCATGCCGAGGTCGGGCAGCCCGTCCCCGTGGTTGCCGATATGCCGGTACCACGGGATGGGCTGTAGAGGTGGAGGGGGAGGCGCCGCAGCCACGGGACCCCCGTGCCGACGCCTCCCCCTCCACCTCTACGGCCCTCCGCTTCATTGTCGCACTGCGTTCCCTCGCCTGCATGGAAATGTGTGGAGGAGCGCGTAGCGGGGCCGGAGGAGGGGCCAGCGGTAGCATCCGGCTAAGCTGGACCCTTTCCTCCTCCAGGCGGCTGAAGCGCTGAGTGACCGAGGAGATCGACCCAAAGAGCCCCTCCGTGGACACGGGGGCTCCGAGGAGATCTTCTCGGTCTTTCTTAGATAGGGCAGTGAGTCCCAACCACACGTGACGAGACGCCACTGTGGCCAAGGAAATCACCCGCCCTGCTGCAGTGGCCACGCCATGAATCAGATTGTTCATCTGACCTATAGCGCGGTCCTGATAATCGTTCCCGTCTTGAGACAGGAGGGCGGGGGCGACTGCCTGAGGGGTGATCAGGGAGACGCCCAACACGCCAAGATTATTCGCTGCGGCCGCCATCTGCGTACCGAGCTTGAACATCTTGTCCAGATATTCCAGAGTGTCTCGGTCCCGGGGCAGCGGGGGCAGGGGTCGCTTACCCTCCACCCAACCAGCCGCCCGCGGAAGCAGATGGGCCACCAGGCTCTCATCAAGGGGGGGCACACCCGAACACGTTGTGTCCGAGCGGCCCTCCACGATGTCGAGATCCGAATCTCCCACCTCCTCCTGCGGGGCCTCCACCGACAGGAAATGCTGCCCACGATGGTCACGCGTGAGCCGAGGAAGCATCTGGCAGGCTGAGCATGCCGGCTCCGGTCCCATACCGCTCACGGCGTGGTCAGGCCCCATAGACAGAAAGCAGAAGGGGTGTGGATCCGCCCCCGCGATCAGGTTTGGACATTTCGGGCAGGTCCTGTGGTCAAGAACTGCCTTCATTACTCTCTATTTCTCGTCTTTTTTAAGCTCCGTGAAATCACTTCCGCTGCTGAAGAGAAAAGGATGATAGTCAGGAGGCGAGGCCTCCTTTTATACAGTGTGATGCACGCGCATTCAGGTAGGCCCGCCCAAGGCCGGCTACGTCTACAGAAGTCTCAGTGGGAGAATGCTCGCAGGGTAAGGTAGTATCCATAGAGTCCAGTAGAGGGCGGAGCCTGTGAGAGATATAACTGTGGAACACGTTACCCAACAATATTAGGGAAGCCAATACATTAGGCATTTTTAAAAAGGCAGCTCTTTACCAAAGCATTTTTACTGATTTTACACTATTATACTGCACTATTCTCTGTGATTGACACTGCACTATTTCTCTTTGTTTTATTCCTCATGTTTTTATTTTTAATTATTTTATCCCATTTTATGCTTTGCTCTTGCTGCTTGTTTTACACTGATTTTATGTCTTATTTTTTACTGATGTAAAGCACTTTGAACTGCAATCCCCTGTATGAAAGGTGCTATACAAATACAGTTATTATTATTATTATTAATCTAGAAGGCCCGGTAGTTCACTGACTCGAGACAGAGGATCTAGATCAGGGGTCGGCAACCTTTTTGATATGAAGTGCCATTAAAAAAAAAAATTGTCATCAGCGTGCCAACGATCGAGAATGGGGGGGGGGGGGGGGTTGAGGAGCTTGATGCTCGTGAACTATCAGCAGGAGGGCGGGGGGAGCCTCGCTGCGGGAAAGCAGTGCGTGGACCTGTCAGCGCAACTTAGCCTACATGATGCCGAATTTAACAAACACATTTAATTAATTGGTTTAAACGGCATAATAATAAGGACGATCGTCCGTTCTGTGATTTTCCAGAACACACATGTTATGATATTAGGGTCATGCAGAGTGAGATGAGATCGCTGTCCCTTTAAGAGAGAGAGAGAGAGGGGTGTGGCTTGTGCATGTGTGTGTGTGGATCGTAGAGCGACAGTGAGGGAACGTGTGTATGTTTCTGGAAGTGAAACGAGGAAGCAGAAAAACAGAGGTCTGTGATGTATTTTGTGAAACAGAAGAACAGCTAAATAAATGCAACGGCCTCCCAAGAAGAGCTCGCCTCTCTCCAGTCATTTAAGCTAAAGTGGGTTATTGAACCTGAAGCTTGTTGCTTCTGCCCTCCTCGACTGGGAGCCGACAGGAAAGTTCAACACACAGATGGCCAGTCCGCCCCTTTGTAGCATATTATTTCGATGAGAGATGAGAAGATCCACTGGGCTTTCAACTAAATACACAGCCACGCAAAAACTGCGGCATTTGTACAGCTCCTTATGGGTAGGCTACTGCAATTAGTGAAGTGCTTTCCTCTGTGGTGAAACGATCTGCACCACGGAGGAAAGCGGCAGAAAGTCACCTGGAGTTAAAGAGAGCGGGGCTGCGTTGCGTGCATGGCTTCCTTCTGCAGGTAACGGGGAGACGCTCTCTGGCGGCGGCCTCGTCCAGGATCCGAAAATACAATTTAAATATTTTGCACACTTATTCCACTTATTCCTAGTGTGCCACTGGTTACGGTGCCGCGTGCCAGCATTGGCCAGGGGTTGCCGACCCCTGATCTAGATGAATGCGACGAAGCAATTCATGCCGTTTTATTGTTGTTAACGTTGAAATGGCAAGTGCAACAGGTGAAGATGAAGTTGCTGCAGAATTGTTGTGAGTACCCTTTTCAAGACGACAATTCTGTGAAAAGACGAACATTATAACACCTGGGGGCGGCGGCGGGGGGTGTGTGTGTTTACAGAAGGTCCACACTGCTCTAAACCTATATCTGCCAAGGATATCTGCAGTAAGTAAGATACTTCGGTCTTTTTGAATGTGCAGCCACTGTAAATAACGAATTCAACCAACTTGATACCCAACTTGTTCCAGTCCACCTGCAAATGGATGGATTTGCAATCAATGGTTCAATCTAAATGTATTAATATATCATGTTTAAATAACACAGCTTTGAAAGGTATCTTCTGCTGGTCAGTGTGGGATGAGTGAGCGACTGACTGAAGGCATGGACAGGAGGTCATCAGGGGTCACCGTCACATCTTCCAGAAGCTGGTGGAGCTGGTTATCACCTTCAGTGTGGAGTTGGAATAGCTACAAGAGTTGGAGTACGGAGAGAAAACACAAGTCATTTCAGATGATCTGTGTTTATAGAGAGCTTTGAAAGGCTCATGGTGCAGTGCTTACTTTCTGCATGGGCTCAATCAAGCCTAGATCGTACACCATGAATCCATCCACACCTGCCTGGATCTCCATCAGCTTCAGTCTGGGGGGTGGAGGAAACAGTTTCAGACGTTAGTCAATTTAACATGTAGCAATATCTACACACTGCATGACCGCAGAAGACGAGCACTCATTTTTCTTGATGCCCTCTGTTTTTTTTTAATTTAATGTCTGCTCTGTGCACTGGTTTAAGGAGCATTCAGATTACTTTACTTTATGAACGTACTGACATTAACTATCACCTGAATGTACCTGAAGTTTCAAGCCAATATTTAGACCACAAGCCAAAACGAAGCTACTTGTGCAATCTATAACAATGCAGCCCTCTGCAGCTTTCAAATATTCCGATTGGTCAGTTTGTCCAACACATAGTGGATTATGCCCAACACTTGGTCTAAAGTTAGTTACAAGTTATCTCAAGCACTTAACCCCAGAATTCTAAAGCGATACAATGAAACTTTAGCTAAAAAGCTTCCTCGCCAACTAGTGACAGTTATTAAATAAAGGTAAATTCCTTAATGTAATGTGAGAGGAGAAGAGGAGAGGAGGGGGAGCTCACTGATTACAAAGTGCTTTGGATCAACCAATTATAAATTAGTACAAAAAAATGGTTTACTTGATTATAGTCTGGATTTCTTTAATAATACATTCTAGTGGGATTTATGCTATATGTATAGCAATATAAATATAATAAATTATTTGCTGAACATTAAATACACTACAGAGTGCACTTTAAAGGGGACCTATTATGCAAAATCCACGTTTTCATGTCTCTTCTACATCAACATGTGTACCTCTGTGTAAAGAGATTCTGAAAGTTTCAGGAAAAAAGATTCTCTCTCTTTTTGTCCTGATCCATTTATATAAAAACCTGTCTGAAAATGAGCTGATCAGATTTTGGCTACTTTATGATGTATAACAATTTTTTGTCTTGTGTAACCATTAGCCAATCAGCAACCAAGGTAACACCCCCCACCTTATCACCTGAATCTCCCCCTAGAGCACCATTGTGTTCTTTGTAACCAAATGTCTCTCTGAGGTGCGTGGGGAGGGGCTCCTTATTTTCATCTAAAGTAACAGACAGAGAATCAGCACTTTTGAAACAGGGCTGAATCAGAGGGGATTATGGGATGCTGCAATGATCTGTTTGGTATTTCGAGGCAAACACCTCAGAGACATGCTTTGTACATATCTGAGACCTATATTGATGAAAAACAGTATAATAGGGCAGTGGTTCCCAACCTTTTTTGTCTTGTGTACCCCCTGAGCCTTTTGTCATATCATGAGTACCCCCTCACTCATACGTGCTGATGATCCTTCACAAGTAGAACGTAACTGATTATTGAATGAAAATAACTTTATTTCATCTCCTTAATTTGAACATCTAATTCTCAGGCATTTTCTTAATTTTAACTTAATACACTCAATACAAATAAATAAAAATGAATATGTTGCCTTAAAAATAAATAATATAATCAAATAAATACATATGAAATCAAAATAATCAACTTATCTTTGCTATATATATCTTGTAACATTTAGGCTTAAACCATGGAGCCCCTTTGAATAAGTCCCCGTTAAACAGGCATTTAAACTTTAATTCAGGAACAAAACACTTAGCAAAATAATATCCAGAATCAGTATAGGCCTAGCAGTTTCTTTTCATCAGTCATTTACAACTTTTTTTTTAAGCACAGTTAGTATATGTTTATAAAACGGACAAGTCAAATCAAGCAATCTGATGTTTCTTAGCCGTGATATAATGAGCGTATATCCAGGGAATAGTTGTTGTTACTTTTCACAAATCAGTATCCCTCTGCGTCTGAGAACCGTTATAAAATCCTAAACTAAACTTTATATCGTAAACTAACTAACTAACTAAGCTTAAGATGGAAACATTTAAGGTTAACTTCGACCTCCGGGGTGGGCTTACTATGGAGGAGTGGATTGAGAAGTGCCTATCTCCAGAAAAAAAAGCACCTAAACGACGACATTCGCTATCTGTTATTGTTGTTGCATAGCAACCACCTCGCACTATGTGCAGAAGGCAACGGAGGGATGATTTTATTTTATTCCCGGGCTGATTTTTAGTCCCAGTCCGCCACTGAATGTAGCTATTATGTAAGATAGTTGTAAATCAAACAAGTACAGTACATGCTATGTTATAAAGCCGTGGAGGGCGGGAGTTTATAAACCAAAGAGTAACCGCCCTTACGGGACGCTGTAATAAGTAAAGCGAACGCACCCGCAAGGAAACCTGGCCTCCTATTGGTTGAGGGATTTTGACAGGATTGTTGCACAAAAGTTTTGAGCGCGCACAGAATAAATCTGAGAGCAGAACAAATCTGTAAACAGCAATATATCTGAATGCAAGCCTACAGTTTGAGCAGAAGCAGAGCAAATCTAAGTGCAAGCAGGCACTATTTGAGTGCAAGGACAGGGTTTGATGGAAATAAATACATAAAGTATGCTCTGTAGTGGAATATTTGAATGTATTCATGTTAGCTCCAAATGGATAAGCTTAAAAATGGGAATTATTTGGGTAAAACTGTGAGCTGGGCTTTGGAGGCCTACAGCAGGTGACTTTTGAGAGAGCATGTGATTTTTGAAGACTCCTAAAGAGCAGGAGACGAGTGGGTCACACACAATTAGAGAGACAATGGTCCTTCTGATTCTGGGTGAGCTGACTTCGGAGTGCAAGGGAAGTTCAGAAATGGCCTTAGGGTATAGGAACAGTTAAGCTTAGTTGGTTAGCTGGTCCTGAGGAGGTCATGAGATGATGACTGGTAAACCTCAACAAATATGGCTTTCTTAGAGAAAGACATGTGACATTGGTGTGGTGAGCTGGAGGATAAGAGGTGTGTGCGTCAAACATGCATAGGGAGGATGTGTGTGTTTATTATAGTAGCTAGGTATAATTACTGCTCAAACTGGGTGTTTGTGTTTTATTGATTTCTATCTGTTTTTTCATGTTATAAGTACTAAATTGCCGCCACATTTTGGAATAATTGGTTTAACCAGATGTGTGTGTTAAAGATGTTTTCGGGGGAATGTGTGTGCATTCTGTTAAAGAGTCCTCTGTCTGTGAAATTATATGACGGGACTGCCTGAGGGTAGACACACACACACACACACACTGTAAGGAGATGGAATCAACAAACTGCTGACTCATTGCCTAGGCAAACCGGCCAAAGACTCCTCCCAGCTTATGTGTATAAATACTGTAAAGTTTGTATGCTCAGGGCTCTCTTCCTGACTGGCTGTCGTGGTACGTATGTCACCCGGTGGTAGGAATTGAGCCCGGAGTACTGTTGGAGAGTGCTCTGTATTGATTGTGTTGCATTGTGATATTACCATTAAAGTAGATTATTGTTTACTTGTTGGCATCTGGATTCCTTCCATATAAACAGCTCTATAGGGACGCGGAGAGATTTGAAACGCGGAACGTCAATCCCTTTTAATCTCTAACAGCTCTCAAGTTTAAATACCACGCTCTTAAATAAAGATAGGGAATAACCCCCATAGTTTATCTCCGACGCATCTTTGTAATAGGACTGGCCTATCTATAGCCAGCTGAGTAGCACTTGAAATGTGTGGCTCTATGATACCTGCTGTACTTATATGATTCTGTTTTTCTTCTGGGCTGTGTCTTCCTGGTCGTATGTACTTATTGTAAGTCGCTTTGGACAAAAGCGTCAGCTAAATGCAATGTAATGTAACGCACGAAGGACAGGAGCTGCGCTTCTCCACTCACATCTGTCATTTCATCCAGCTGCAAAGCGAACTGACCGGCTAGTTTTATTTTGTTCACCACTTGTCCAATTATATTAACAGACATATCATTGATCCGACGGGATACGGTGTTATTCGACAGGGGAAGTTTCTTGAGTGCTTCGGCTGCTTTCTTGTCTATCATAATTTCGGCCAACGCAGTCGCTGCAGGGAGAATGAGCTCCTCAACAATAGAGTGAGTTTTTTTGTATTTAGCCACAAGCAGGGACACGGCGTAAGATGCCTCGAGTGCTTTCATTGACACATTCGTGGCTTTCATCATTACTGTCTGGCTCGACTTAAATTCCGACAGCTTTCGTCTGTAAAATTATTCACTTTTATCGACACTTCCCGAGTGTTTGGTGCTCTGGTGTCTCTGTAAATGCGCTGGCTTCATCGCACTATTAGCCAGGACTTCACCGCAAAAGAAGCACTGAGGCTGCGGTGGGTCCGCAGAAGTATAAATGAATCAGAATAATATATATGTTTCACTGTACTGCCTTGGTTTCAGTTTGGCCTCTTTCTTACGTTTCTCGGCGGGCTCCTCTGAACCCTGGCCTGAATCCAGAGCAAGCGGACGTTTCAGCCATTTATCCATAGCGCAGACCTACCAGTATTTTTCTGGCTGCAGGTAAGCAGCTGTTTTCATTGTGGGATTTTGGCGCGGTTGTGCGTGCCACAGACTATTGTCTCCCTAGGGAAACAAATCCCGCACTATCATTTTTGACGGGATTATTATTTTTTTTACTTGTCACCTTGGAATTCCACGTACCCCCTACAGTTCCCTCGCGTACCACTAGGGGTACGCGTACCCCCGGTTGGGAAACACTGTAATAGGGGACCTTTACAGTTTCTGTATGGGAAGATTCCTGGCTTAATTGGATCTCATCACAGTAACTTAAATATCTTTTTACCCAAATTCACCTTCATCAAATATTAATTTATCATTGGTTTGAATACATTCTAGCCTGTTGCCATGTTCAACTGAACTGTATCTGTTTTTCTATTATTGGCACCATACTACCTAGGAAAACACAGGAATTTATTCAAAACAACTTTAATACAAGGCAATAGGAGAGTATTAAAGTTAGCCGAGCTTATGTACACTTCATAATCATTTTCTCACGTTAACCAGCACAAAAGTTACTGATGTCACCAGTTAGCTATACCAGTGTCTATACGAGTGTTTAATAACTTGTAAAAGGACCATTGTAAGATTTTTTTTTTTTTTTTTTTTCACAATGGTACCAAGCTCAAATCAAACTGTAAGTTTTTAGAGCAATGACTTATAAAACTTGGATTAAAATGATGTGCTTGTTATTCCCTCCAGTGCTTTCGTGTATGGGGTTATGACAAGTCATTTCAGTCATTGTGTCTCATTGCTCAGTGAATGTTCTTTTCTGTTTCATTTGTAAGGCCATGTTGACTTTGAGTGACTGAATATATCTGCTACAGTAGATCCATCATGGGTTTATCAGTCTGCTGAGCCTGTGTGTGACAGTGATGCTCCACCTGCTGACGGCAGCCATCGCTGTCCTGTGGGCGTCTCTGTCCTCCGGCAGCAGCAGGGCGGCCATGCCTCCTGTGGCCAACGCTCCCCTCCGATGACACGTCTGCACCAGCAGCTCCATGTAGCTGCGCAGGAAACGCTTCTCCATGTTCACATATTTACTGCGGTCAGGCAGCAGGAAGGCCTGTCTCAGACCTGCAGCATGGACACAAGGATTGTCTTTTTCAGATAACTTTGATGCACAATTAGCCAGAGGTGTAAAAAGTACTCAGATCTTTAACTGAAGTAAAAGTAGCAATACTACAGTGTTACATTTACAAGTAAAAGTCCTACATTCAAAATTGTACTTAAGTAAAAGAACAAAGGTATTGGCATCAAAATACACTTCATGTACAAAAGGTAAAAGTACTAATTTTCCAGTATGGCCCATATCAGATTTAAAACTATAAGATTGTAGTATTATAATTTAAAAAAAATGTATATCAATGTTACCTTTGCTAAAGGTGGGGATAATAAAAATGACTTGATATACTTCTGGGCAGCTTAACCTATAAAAATACATAATGATTTATTGGTTGGTTCATATTCTGTAAGGTAAATGTATACATGCGAAGTAGCTATTAACAACATTTGTTACAAAAATGTAATGAAGTAAAAAATTAAATAAATACCTCAAACATTTAGTAAAGTAAAAGGATAAAGTACCATAACATGAATATGAAGTACAAGTACCTCAAATTTGACTTAAGGACAGTACTTGTGTAAATGTACTTAGTTACTTTCTACCACTGCAATTAGCGCACTGTCAACAGATATTCCTAAAGATAAATACAGTCTGTGAACCTTCACTCTGTGGCTATAGAGCCGCAGCAGTGGTTAAGAGGCTTAGTGTAAAGGAAATATTGGCTCACCAAACTTATTGATGAAGGAGGCTGAGTAATCCCAGATGCCACAGTTGAGTCCTGCTGAATGCTCCCGCAGCTCATAGAGGATCTCCTCCATCTCAAATGCTGCTAAAACATTTTCAATGAGCACCGTGGCTTTGATGCTGCCCAGGGGAAGGCCCAACTAGACACAGACACACACAATCACTGACTTTCATCTACATACCAGGGACCATTCCACACAGAATTAAGTGCTTTCGTACTTGTTAAAAAGACTTAAGAAGAACAGAAATTACTCATACGAAATGTATTTCATGAAATGGCAGTTTGTAAATGGGATAACAAATTCACTGCATTCAACTTCTAAAGTAAGATCTGAATGCTCAGCTTAACCCAAACACTCAGAACATTTGATGCTTTGCTTCTCTATATGTCTGTAAATATGGAGGTTTAGACAAAAGGGTGTACACCATGGGGCGAAATGTTATTGAGAATAAGACTCAAACACAACAATAAAATGCTAATATTTTGACAAAAAATACTTAAAAAGGGAAATGTTTTGCTTCAAAATCATAAAATAGCTTGGTAGCATTGAATCTAAGGTGGAGTGAAATTACCCGGAAGTATCTCAGTGGCAGCCATGATATGAGCCATTGGAATTCTCTAGATGATAAGAAAGGAGGTTTGAAACTGATATGATAACTTCCTTACGGTACTTATTAAGCATTTTAAAAGTTATGTGGTAACTTGCCAAAGTGCTGTTTTTTTTAACGTTCATCAGTTTAATAATCAAAAGAAGAAATATGAACGTTAATTTTTACTGAAATGATCAAATAAAGTCAACATTTCACAGTGTTTACTGAACTGTGTGGGGTTTCTTAAACTTTTTAAAACATGTTTAATGGTGATATAAACAGTAATAGGTTTAGGACTAACAATTTATTATAAGATATTTTCATACAATCATACATATTGGGATCATTTGTATTACAGCCTGTCCTCCTCCAAAAGACGGCCAAATAGGTAGATAATTCAGCAGCTTAATACGACCTATAGTCACGTTTTAAAGTTTAGCACCTCTAGTGGTCGTGTAAGAAACAACAATTTGTGGCATATTAGCTGATGCTCCCGTTGATTGCAAACGCTCAAGACGGTCGTATATTCACAAATAATCCTCTCTGGAAAATCCTAAATTGTAGAATAGTTTGGCCATTAAAATACTTTTTGATTTGATTTCTAGCAAGAAGTGTATATTGTACTTTTAGAATCCACGTCCAGTGGATGTGTAGGATCTATAATTTGATAGGTATTATGAAGATTATTTGAGGTCTCGCCAGGAGAACGTGTGTATACTACGTCTTTCCCCCTATTAATTTCTATTGACGGCAGCGTCCATGTAAAGTTGGCGTCAACCCTCACAGGGTGAAAACAGTATTTCCAGTCTCAAAGTTATCATAATAAAACCGGAAGTATTTCCCTCACTGTCAAATGATTTTACAGTGATATCTGCCAGTACTCATCAACTAAAAACATCAGTTTATTTGTTAATTACACAACATTGATTGGTTTAAATGGTGTACAATGCTTTTGTGTTTTTAAACTTCAATTCGCAGAAACAAATAGTTTTTTCGGAGTTTAGGATGGCCGAAGACACTAAATTACCCATAATTCGCAGCTATCGTTTGGGACTACAACATCCGCTTTGCTTGACAAACCCCATGATTAGTCCTCAAGCTCTGTGATTGGATGTTGGAGTGGCAGTGCGCCAAGGTTACGCAGAGTGTCAAACAGCTCTTTGAAATGGAAGAGCTGCAGACCACAGCAAATACAAAACTAGATTTGAACGGGAAAACTGTCAAGTTTACAGTGTTAACACAATAAATTATACTTTCCAGTATAAGTTGCCTGTTTAGTTTATGACGGATTTATTTTGTTATCCACACATATATTGTTTTCATATTTGTAACACCAAACCGACAGAGATACTCTCTGTAAAGCTGCATTCTTAACATGACCCAGTGGTCTAGTTAAAAAAAATATATATATCAAACATAATATTATATAACTTTATTGTGAAATTAAAACAGAACGGTAAAGAAAAATACAGTTTCAGTCTCTCGATTTGAAGCTTATGCATTGTACCATGAACCTATATAGACCTATAACAGTCAACTGGTGAGGAGTTGGAAAGGTATAGTTTCTGAAGATGTTACAAATAACACATTACATTACATGTCACTTATTAGACGCTTTTATCCAAAGCGACTTACAGACTCAATACTGTGGGCAATCCCCACAGGAGCAATTTGGGGTGAAGTTTCTCAGGGACACAACGACATGCTGACTGCAGTGGGGGTTGAACCTGATCCCAACACCAATGCTCTATCCACTGCACACACGCCTCCCCAACACACAGCATACAATGCCATAATAACTTTGTATTATTAGTGTAGGACACTTATGTATGTATAACATCTGAAGATGTGTAGTTGTATTCATGTTTTCACATAATTTTACAGGATATTGCTATATTATTTCACTTATTGTAGTTCTACACATTAATATCTGATTTGTAAAACATCATAGACAGAAAGGTATATCCGTCATTTATTGGTAAGCTATTGAAATTCTGATTCCATGGATGTGTCTCCCATCACCCAAATCCCCTGACTATTCTCTCAACTCAGTATTTACATTCTTTAATTCAAAGAAAATCAGTAATATCTTTAAAAACGTAAACTCCTTTTCTATAAGCTGTGCACCATTATGGGGTAAATATAGCCTATCTACCAATTATATCAAATATAAAAGTCAGCCAAATTACTATTGATACTGCAAGGAGACATATTGTGTGAAGAGAAATTGAAGATGTTGTTTAATTTCTGATATATTTATGATCCACGTCACGTATTCAGTTTCGGCGGCAGTTCTTCCAGTTTGTCCAAAGATCTTCTAATCAGGGCTCTATAAATAGAGAACTACGGCAGATGTGTAATATTGAATGCAGCCGAACTGTGTATTATAATGCAGTTATGTGATGACTTTCAAAGAGAAAAGCAAGCACACTCGGAATAAAGTATTATTAATCATTTATTTTTTTATGTTTTCGGATTTCATATCGCATAAACATCATATCCCAACGTGCATTGCGGCTAAAACATCCAATCACCGAGTTTCAACAATAGCTGAGAATTATGGGTAGTTCGATCTTTTAGCTTATCAAAACCTCTTAAAAAATAAATTTTTCTCTGAGAACACAAAAAACACAAAAGCAGTGTACACAATTTAAACCAATTAATGTCGTGTAATTAACAAGGATAAACTGATGTTTTTTAGTGGATGATTACTGGCAGATATCTCTGTAAAATCAGTTGACAGTGAGGGGAATACGGTTTTATTATGAAAACTTTGAGACAGGAAATACTGTTTTCACCCCGTGAGGGTTGACGCTAACTTTACATGGACGCTGCCGTCAATAGAAATGAATAGGGGGAAAGACGTAGTATACACACGTTCTCCTGGCAAGACCTCAAATAATCTTCGTAATATCTATCAAACTATAGATCCTACACATCCACTGGACGTGGATTAGAAAAGTACAATATGCACTTCTCGCTAGAAATCAAATCAAAAAGCATTTTAATGGCCAAACTATCCTACAATTTAGGATTTTCCAGAGAGGGTTAGTTGTGAATATACGACCCACCAGAGCGTTTGCAGTCAAGGGGAGCACTAGAGTTCGAAAACTTTAAAACGTGATTATAAGCAGGGGCACATAACTGGTACGCGGCAAAAATCTGAATTGCGTAACGTCACTTGTGTCACTACGCGCCTTTGCGTACCTCAAAACATCTAAACAAAACACATATTTCGTCTACACGTGTTTCTTGTCAACAGTCAATGGAGTAAACTACGACACATGTAAAAAAACAAAACAAAGACATTAAGCAGCTACGTTGCCGTTTCGCTCCCTGCAAAACTCTTCGGACTTTCTGTGACTGACTGAACTGGAGCTGGCCGAGCCGCGCAGGACATAACCGATGGACCTGTGAAGCTTTACAGGAGACAGAGGCTTAGATCACCGGACAACAGAGTTTTTTCGCCTTGTGCACAGACAGGGTTAACGTCGGTATGAACAACAGAATTGTGCCAAAACGCTGGTGGGCTGGGCTGGGCTGGGCTGGGCTGGGCTGGGCTAGGCTGGAACACTTACAAATGTGGGCCGGTAGGATTCAGGCAAAAAAATAAAGAATCTTTTTTTTTATTTTTTTATTATTCTTTTAATAAAATGTAAGATGCATCTCTCCGGCCCACACACAGCACCGGCCCACCAGGGAAACTCCCGATATTCCAACCCAGTCTCATAAAAAAAAAACGTGTAATAACTACGTTGGTCCACAACGTGGGACGTAGTATTTCTACAAAAACGCCTCTGAAATTGTAAGATCCCTAGGTTTTTTTTCACCATTCATTCCAATGGCTGGCGTCTATGTCACTTGATCTTCACATTTCTCCCTGCAGAAAAAAAAAACATGGCCGACATTCGTTTTATTCTCGGTGGAAAATTCCTATTTTAAGGTTAGTTTGGCCATTAAAATGCGTTTTGATGTCATTTGATGCGAGAAATATGAGTTGTTATTTCAGATTATGTGTGCAGTGGATGTACATGATCTTTAGTTTGCTAGTTATTACGAAGATTACTTCAGGAAATTGTGTCTATACAACGTTTTCATTGTTACCAAGGTGGTTGCTAGGGACGCTGCTATCGATATTATTTCTGTTATGTTGTGTAAAATGATGTTATCTTTATTGCTACCCCCTTCCCCGTCAATGTATAGTGTTGGTCCACAGTGCAAACGTATTAGTTTAACAAAATCCGCATCTAAAATTGTGGCATAGTGTGGTGCCGAGAGATGGGAGTCGGAGACGGGGTATCAAAGGTACAAGCTAGACTTTTATTTAGCATCTCAAAACACATGTAAACAGCTTCATGCCCAGGAAGCGAAGACCGGCGCAGACAGGAAGTCCGGCTCACTAAAATGTCCGTGCAGAACAATACCCTAACCCATAGATCCGTGGGTGAATAATGTCAATCACCACAATAGATACGTTATTTTCCCCTGTGCAATTCTCCATTTACTCAATAATAACACATACTTATCCTTGTGTTTATTTATTTGTTTGATAAATAAACACAAGTTGGAGTCCGTCAGGACCGAGGGTCGGAGCAGCTCATTTGCTTTACAGAATATTACACCCGGAAGTAAGTATTCTCTCCGCTTCGTTTGACAAACCACGTGATAGTCCTCAAGCCCTGCGATTGGAGAGTGTGCTCCGAGGGTTACGCCGAGCGTCGAACAGCACTTGAAATGGGATGGAACCACGGCAGACTGTCCAAAACTGGATTTGAACGGGTCCACCGCGTCCCCCTTGGGTCACAGGTTCCTCAACAGTGCATTACAAGACATCTATCAATATGTGTGTACCTCCACCATTAAATTGTCATATTCTGCACATTTCTTATACTATCTACATACATCTTATAAGAGTATAATACATATGTATAATATCAGTTAAAATATGTGCTTCAACATAGTTAACATTGCTGGAGGTATACACAAAGTTTTACATTCATTGCATAACTACACCGTTTGTGAATATGATATGTCAATAAACCTTAGAAAATCTTGAAATCTTGAAAGGGATGTGCAAAATAGTCATTATATACAGTCTTTAATTAACTATTAGTAGAGAATAACGAGTAATGAATATACTTTATAGGGATTCTATTAATATCTAATAATAAAAATAATGAAATTCAATAACATGCTTTAACCACTAGGTGCCCCTTTATATCAGGTGTGCACGTTTATGGTGTAAATACAGCCTATCTACCAATTGGATCAAATATAAAAGTCAGCCGAATTAGTGTTGATACTGCAAGGAGACGTATTGTGTGAAAAGAAATGTAAGATGTTGTTTAATTGTTGATATATTTAAGATCCACGTCACGTTTCCAGTGTTGGCCGCAGTTCCTCATGTTTGTATAGAAGTCTTCTCATCAGGGCTCTATAAATAGAGAACTACAGCAGATATGTGATATTTAATGCAGCCGAACCGTGTATTACAATGCCGTTATGTGATGACTTTCAAAGAGAAAAGCAAGCACACTCGGAATAAGTGTTTTCGGTCTGTTTCCGGTATTTGTTTATGACGATGTGAGACTGGAATTGCACAGGGGAAAATAACGTTTCTATGCCACCATTTTAGATGCGGATTTTGTTAAACTAATACGTTTGCGCTGTGGACCAACACTATACTTTGACGGGGAAGGGGGTAGCAATAAAGATAACACCATTAAACAGTTACACAACATAACATAAATAATATCGATAGCAGCATCCCTAGCAACCACCTTGGTAACAATGAAAACGTTGTATAGACACAATTTCCTGAAGTAATCTTCGTAATAACTAGCAAACTAAAGATCATGTACATCCACTGCACACATAATCTGAAATAACAACTCATATTTCTCGCATCAAATTACATCAAAACGCATTTTAATGGCCAAAGTAACTTAAAATAGGCATTTTACACTGAGAATAAAACGAAGTTCGGCCATGTTTTTTTTTTTTCTGCAGGGAGAAATGTGAAGATCACGTGACATAGACGCCAGCCATTGGAATGAATGGTGAAAAAAAACGTAGGGATCCAACAATTTCAGAGGCGTTTTTGTAGAAATACTACGTCCTACGTTGTGGACCAACGTAGTTATTACACGTTTTTTTGTAAGACTGGGTTGGGTATTCCCAATGGCCAGTCCGCCCCTGCATCCATGTAGTCCGCTGTATAGAATACTGTAGTTTCCCCACAGCAGACGTACATTTATAACGCCCGTTGGCGCATCGTAAACACGTCGGATAGTGTAAGTGCAGTCGGATTCTCAAGGCACCACAATCTCTTCTCCTAAGTCCTTTTGAATTCTCCTATCCACTATTCCTTAACCCCGTTTGACTTTACATCAGCTGCCCATATGCTACATTTAATTAAAAATGATTTAAGCATCATTAAAAAAGAAGATAACTGATACGTATGCACACCTTCAGTTGTGTCCACACAAATATATTTTTCCACAGTCTGGCCTCCATGAAACTCTCCACCTGGTAAACAATGAGAAAGAGTATGATATGTTGATTGTATACATGTGTGTGTGTGTGTGTGTGTGTGTGTGTGTGTGTGTGTGTTGTGTTACTTTTGAGAGGTAGAAAAAGGGTCCACTCCCGTTTCTGAAGAGTTTCTCTCCACAGTGAAACATGAGGAGTCCAAAGTCAAAGAGAGGACCAGGAGCCTCCTTCCCCCCCACCTGGTAAAGAGATGCATACACAATATTTATCTTTATGTATACATTTTTGATAATTCATCTAGTTATTTGGCCTACAATATGTCAAATACAATGAAAAATACCCATCACACATTACCATAGATACAACAAAATCACACATTTGAGCAGTATAGCGACATTCAAATTATTCTGTACAGCCATTTCTGTTTTCTAGACAGATATCAGTTTAATAACACATTGTATTTTGATACTACCACAAGGTGGCACCCAAGTAAAATGAAGTCAAACCAGAAAGGCTTTTTTCCATTTAACCACCTTCTGTAGAATCGAATAGAATGAGTGAGGTACAGATGTGCTACTACCATCATGTTGTGCTCCACCATGTTCCAGGCTCTAGGACGGAGCATCAGCACAGGAGCCTGAGATATGTGTGGAGCATCTGTAACACATGAGAGTGCACTGTGACGCACGTGTGCTATCACAAATATTCCTGAACATGAACAGAAATGTAGTTGTATATAAAGTAGAGCACTTACTGGGGAACTTGTTGTGAACTGCCTTATAAACGTTGCAAAGTCCTTTGATCTGGTTGTAATATGTAGGACAGTTCCCATCATCAAAGTCCACCTGAAACCAGAGAGAGTGCACAGTATCTCTGTGAGGCTGCGCTGAGTGACATGCTGCTTTGAGATAATCGATTAGCTTAGTAACATGCTGGCAGTGACAATGCTAACATGTTGACAATTAGCAGGTAGTGCCATGTTCACCATCTCGCTTCATCGTGTTAACATGCTAACATTGGAAAACAAACAATGGCATTATCATAAAACAAGATTTTGGACCAATGAACATGTTGTTTATCCAAAAGCAAAATGGGAGCCAGAGCCTTCAGCTATCAAGCTCCTCCTTAGTGGAACCAGCTTCCAGTTTGTGTTCGGGAGGCAGACACTCTCTGAACATGTAAGAGTAGGTTAAGACTTTCTTTTGTTAATGCTTATAGTTATAGCCTGCTCAGGCTTGCCTTGAACCATCTCCTAGTTATGCTGCCATAAGCCAATTATGTTGGGGACTTTCACCTTTCACCCAGGGTAGGATTTTCACGACGGCCATTGTACGTCCTACGGCCACCATGGCCTTTGTGCCCCTCACACTGTTAATCTCGAAGTTGCTTTAAAAGCGTAAGAGCAGTGGTCTGGTCTCTGAACTGCATTATGCTGCGTTCACAACGGACGCGATGCGAATATTCGCATTGCTCTAATCGCTGGAGTTTCACTTTGGCTGTCAGCTGTGTTTACTCCTGTCATTCAAACAGGACACGCTGGAGAGGGGGCGGGGCTTATCTCCATGTAAATACTGTGGTAGACTCAACAACAACAAAATTAACATGGAAGATTACGTGATTTAATTGTAATACACGTTTCAAAATGATGCCGAATAAACACAATACTGATAATGGTTAGTAAAAACCATGAATTAATGCTTTGACAAGTGTGCAGACAAGACGGCAGGTGAAAAACCTTTTAAAATGCGTGTTTTCTGAATGGAGATCGGATCGATCAGGCTAAATTAACCTGTAGCTATATGCTCCGTCCACACTCACAATAACATGATACAGACACAACAGCGACTGTATTCACCATGAAACAGACAGTCTGTGGTATGTACTTGTTTAACTTTTGTCCAGTTCCTGAACAGATATGAGGAGCTGCGAGCTCTGTGTGCTAACTGCTAACAGCAGCTGTTTTTGTTTTTTCTTATTTAACATCAGTGGCTGAGATCCTCACTGCTGATTAGCTGCCGCGAGAACGCGTCACACAAATTTGAGGCTCGAGTTGAAATATGTTATTAAAGAGACTCTCGCACACACACGCACACACAAAGTATTGCTTGTTCATACAGTTGAATGTTTGAGCTTCACTGTGCACTGCTGAATGATGTACAGTGGGGCAAAAAAGTATTTAGTCAGCCACCAATTGTGCAAGTTCTCCCACTTAAAAAGATGAGAGAGGCCTGTAATTTTCATCCTAGGTACACTTCAACTTGAGAGACAGAATGGGGGGAAAGAATCCAGGAAATCACATTGTAGGATTTTTAATGAATTCATTGGTAAATTCCTCGATAAAATAAGTATTTGGTCACCTACAAACAAACAAGATTTCTGGCTCTCACAGACCTGTAACTTCTTCTTTAAGAGCCTCCTCTGTCCTCCACTTGTTAACTGTATTAATGGCACCTGTTTGAACTCGTTATCAGTATAAAAGACACCTGTCCACAACCTCAAACAGTCACACTCCAAACTCCACTATGGCCAAGACCAAAGAGCTGTCAAAGGACACCAGAAACAAAATTGTAGACCTGCACCAGGCTGGGAAGACTGAATCTGTAATAGGTAAGCAGCTTGGTGTGAAGAAATAAACTGTGGGAGCAATTATTAGAAAATGGAAGACATACAAGACCACTGATAATCTCCCTCGATCTGGGGCTCCATGCAAGATCTCACCCCGTGGGGTCAAAATGATAACAAGAAGGGTGAGCAAAAATCCCAGAACCACACAGGGGGACCTAGTCAATGACCTGCAGAGAGCTGGGACCAAAGTAACAAAGGCTACCATCAGTAACATACTACATCGCCAGGGACTCAAATCCTGCAGTGCCAGACATGTCCCCCTGCTTAAGCCAGTACATGTCCAGGCCCGTCTGAAGTTTGCTAGAGAGCATTTAGATGATCCAGAAGAGGATTGGGAGAATGTCATATGGTCAGATGAAACCAAAATAGAACTTTTTAGTAAAAACTCAACCAGACGTGTTTGGAGGAGAAAGAATGCTGAGTTGCATCCAAAGAACACCATACCTACTGTGAAACATGGGGGTGGAAACATCATGCTTTGGGGCTGTTTTTCTGCAAAGGGACCAGGACGACTGATCCGTGTAAAGGAAAGAATGAATGGGGCCATGTATCGTGAGATTTTGAGTGACAACCTCCTTCCATCAGCAAGGGCATTGAAGATGAAACGTGGCTGGGTCTTTCAGCATGACAATGATCCCAAACACACCGCCTGGGCAACGAAGGAGTGGCTTCGTAAGAAGCATTTCAAGGTCCTGGAGTGGCCTAGCCAGTCTCCAGATCTCAACCCCATAGAAAATCTTTGGAGGGAGTTGAAAGTCCGTGTTGTCCAGCGACAGCCCCAAAACATCACTGCTCTAGAGGAGATCTGCATGGAGGAATGGACCAAAAATACCAGCAACAGTGTGTGAAAACCTTGTGAAGACTTACAGAAAACGTTTGACCTCTGTCATTGCCAACAAAGGGTACATAACAAAGTATTGAGATCAACTTTTCTTATTGACCAAATACTTGTTTTCCACCATAATTTGCAAATAAATTCTTTAAAAATCAGACAATGTGATTTTCTGGATTTTTTTTATATACCTAGGATGAAAATTACAGGCCTCTCTCATCTTTTTAAGAGGGAGAACTTGCACAATTGGTGGCTGACTAAATACTTTTTTGCCCCACTGTATGTGCAGAGTTTGACCCTTGAAGGCTGTTTCTTCTGTTCTGAAATGGAATATATTTCTTACATATTAATAGAATTTTAGATTTTTAGATTTGATTTCGGATTTGTGAATGGGAGAAGTAGTAGATAGAAAACATACCAAACACTAATTATTCAAAGTAGAGTATTTTATTTTATATATGGTAATACTAAGGAAGCATAGGCCTATATGATTATAATGTTTGACATTATTGATATTAAAAAAGTGATTTGTTTTCCATGTCATTCGTGTGTTTTTCTTATCAGAAAGTGAAGTTATTTATTTGTAAGCTCCAAATTTGACTGTTCAGCCAATCGAACAACAAGGAGGAGCGTGGTTCAATTCCTAAACAGATAGAGTTTTCTACCTGCTGCTTGATTATCCACAAATGAAATAAAACGCAATGCAACTCACAATCTATGAAGCCAACAACTCTGAAAAACAAAGTCCTTTTTAAATTGTTCAGCGTCTGCATGAACACAGAAGAATGTGGCTCGATTTCGCTGACGGGGAGAAAATGCCCATCCATTACTTTGAGTTCCTAATGGAGACACCTTTGAATCACTGATCCTTCGAGCCGGAGTTGAACCAGCGACCTAAGGATATCTGTCATTAGAACCTACAGTCCTCCGCTCTACCAACTGAGCTATCGAAGGGGGCTTGTGAATTTTGACTGTTCAGCCAATCGAACAACAAGGAGGAGCGTGGTTCAGTTCCTAAACAGATAGAGTTTTCTACCTGCTGCTTGATTATTCACAAAGGAAATACAAACCCATAAAACTCACAATCTATGAAGTCAACTACTCTGAAAAACAAAGTCCTTTTTAAAATGTTCAGCGTCCGCATGAACACAGAAGAATGTGGCTCAATTTCGCTGACAGGGAGAAATTGCTATCCATTTATTTGAATTACAAATGGAAACACCTTTGACACACACGGCCTTCAAGCTGGAGTTGAACCAGAGACCTAAGGATATCTGTCATTAAGAACCTACATTCCTCCTCTCTACCAACTGAGCTATCGAAGGGGGCTTGTGAACTTTGAGAATGTGGCTTGATTTCGCTGACAGGGAGAAAATGCCCATCCATTTATCCAAATGGAAACAACTTTGAAGCACACTTCCTTCAGATAGAGTTTTCTACCTGCTGCTTGATTATTCACAAAGGAAATAAAAAGCCATAAAACTCACAATCTATGAAGCCAACTATTCTGATAAACAAAGCCCTTTTTGAATTGTTCAACGTCTGAATGAACACAGAAGATTGGGGCTCGATTTCGCCTACGGGGAGAAAATGCCCATCCATTACTTTGAGTTCCAAATGGAGAGTCCTTTGAAGCACACATCCTTCGAGCCGGAGTTGAAGCAGCGACCTAAGGATAACTCTCATTAGAACCTACAGTCCTCCGCTCTACCAACTGAGCTATCGAAGGAGGCATGTGAGCTTTGACTTTTCAGCCAAACGAACAACAAGGAGGAGCGTGGTTCAATTCCAAAACACATAGAGTTTTCTACCTGCTGCTTGATTATCCACAAAGGAAGTAAAAAGCCATAAAACTCACAATCTATGAAGCCAACTTCTCTGAAAAACAAAGTCCTTTTTAAAATGTTCAGCGTCTGCATGAACACAGAAGAATGTGGCTCGATTTCGCTGACTGGGAGAAAATGCCCATCCATTTATCCAAATGGAAAAAAAGTTGAAGCACACTTCCTTCGAGCCGGAGTTGAACCAGCGACCTAAGGATATCTGTCATTAGAACCTACAGTCCTCTGCTCTACCAACTGATCTATCGAAGGGGGCTTGTGAACTTTGACTGTTCAGCCAATGGAACAACAAGGAGGAGCGTGGTTCAATTCGTAAACAGATAGAGTTTTCTACCTGCTGCTTGATTATCCACAAAGGGAATAAAAAGCCATAAAACTCACAATCTATGAAGCCAACTACTCTGAAAAACAAAGTCCTTTTTAAAATGTTCAGCATCTGCATGAACACAGAAGAATGTGGCTCGATTTCGCTAATGCGGAGAAATTGCTCTCTATTTGAATTACAAATGGAAACACCTTTGAAACACACTTCCTTCGAGCCGGAGTTGAACCAGCGACCTAAGGATATCTGTCATTAGAACCTACAGTCCTCCGCTCTACCAACTGAGCTATCGAAGGAGGCATGTGGGCTTTGACTTTTCAGCATGTGGATGACCAAGGGGGAGCATACCAACTGAGCTATTGAAGGGGGCAGATGACTATTGAGTGTTTAGCCTTTGGATCCAACTATTCTGAAAAACAAAGCCCTTTTTGAATTGTTCAACGTCTGAATGAACACAGAACAAGGAGGAGCGTGGTTCAGTTCCTAAACAGATAGAGTTTTCAACCTGCTGCTTGATTATTCACAAAGGAAATAAAAAGCCATGCAACTCACATTTTATGAATCCAACTACTCTGAAAAACAAAGTCCTTTTAAATTGTTCAGCGTCTGCATGAACACAGAAGAATGTGGCTCGATTTCGCTGACGGGGAGAAAATGCCCATCCATTTATCCAAATGGAAACAACTTTGAAGCACTCTTCCTTCGAGCCGGAGTTGAACCAGCGACCTAAGGATATCTGTCATTAGAACCTACAGTCCTCCGCTCTACCAACTGAGCTATCGAAGGGGGCTTGGGAACTTTGACTGTTCAGCCAATGGAACAACAAGGAGGAGCGTGGTTCAATTCGTAAACAGATAGAGTTTTCTACCTGCTGCTTGATTATCCACAAAGGGAATAAAAAGCCATAAAACTCACAATCTATGAAGCCAATTACTCTGAAAAACAAAGTCCTTTTTAAAATGTTCAGCGTCTGCAGGAACACAGAAGAATGTGGCTCGATTTCGCTAATGGGGAGAAAATTGCTCTCTATTTGAATTACAAATGGAAACACCTTTGAAACACACTTCCTTCGAGCCGGAGTTGAACCAGGGACCTAAGGATATCTGTCATTAGAACCTACAGTCCTCCGCTCTACCAACTGAGCTATCGAAGGGGGCTTGGGAACTTTGACTGTTCAGCCAATGGAACAACAAGGAGGAGCGTGGTTCAATTCGTAAACAGATAGAGTTTTCTACCTGCTGCTTGATTATCCACAAAGGGAATAAAAAGCCATAAAGCTCACAATCTATGAAGCCAACTACTCTGAAAAACAAAGTCCTTTTTAAAATGTTCAGCATCTGCATGAACACAGAAGAATGTGGCTCGATTTCGCTGACGGGGAGAAAATGTCCATCCATTTATCCAAATGGAAATAACTTTGAAGCACAATTCCTTCGAGCCTGAGTTGAACCAGCGACCTAAGGATATCTGTCATTAGAATCTACAGTCCTCCGCTCTACCAACTGAGCTATCGAAGGGGGCTTGTGAACTTTGACTGTTCAGCCAATGGAACAACAAGGAGGAGCGTGGTTCAATTCGTAAACAGATAGAGTTTTCTACCTGCTGCTTGATTATCCACAAAGGGAATAAAAAGCCATAAAACTCACAATCTATGAAGCCAACTACTCTGAAAAACAAAGTTCTTTTTAAAATGTTCAGCATCTGCATGAACACAGAAGAATGTGGCTCGATTTCGCTGACTGGGAGAAAATGCCCATCCATTTATCCAAATGGAAAAAAAGTTGAAGCACTCTTCCTTCGAGCCGGAGTTGAACCAGCGACCTAAGGATATCTCTCATTAGAACCTACAGTCCTCCGCTCTACCAACTGAGCTATCGAAGGGGGCTTGTGAACTTCGACTGTTCAGCCAATGGAACAACAAGGAGGAGCGTGGTTCAATTCGTAAACAGATAGAGTTTTCTACCTGCTGCTTGATTATCCACAAAGGGAATAAAAAGCCATAAAACTCACAATCTATGAAGCCAACTACTCTGAAAAACAAAGTCCTTTTTAAAATGTTCAGCATCTGCATGAACACAGAAGAATGTGGCTCGATTTCGCTAATGGGGAGAAATTGCTCTCTATTTGAATTACAAATGGAAACACCTTTGAAACACACTTCCTTCGAGCCGGAGTTGAACCAGCGACCTAAGGATATCTGTCATTAGAACCTACAGTCCTCCGCTCTACCAACTGAGCTATCGAAGGAGGCATGTGGGCTTTGACTTTTCAGCATGTGGATGACCAAGGGGGAGCATACCAATTGAGCTATTGAAGGGGGTACATGACTATTGAGTGTTTAGCCTTTGGATCCAACTATTCTGAAAAACAAAGCCCTTTTTGAATTGTTCAACGTCTGAATGAACACAGAACAAGGAGGAGCGTGGTTCAGTTCCTAAACAGATAGAGTTTTCAACCTGCTGCTTGATTATTCACAAAGGAAATAAAAAGCCATGCAACTCACATTTTATGAATCCAACTACTCTGAAAAACAAAGTCCTTTTAAATTGTTCAGCGTCTGAATGAACACAGAAGAATGTGGCTCGATTTCGCTGACGGGGAGAAAATGTCCATCCATTTATCCAAATGGAAATAACTTTGAAGCACAATTCCTTCGAGCCGGAGTTGAACCAGCGACCTAAGGATATCTGTCATTAGAACCTACAGTCCTCCGCTCTACCAACTGAGCTATCGAAGGGGGCTTGTGAACTTTGACTGTTCAGCCAATGGAACAACAAGGAGGAGCGTGGTTCAATTCGTAAACAGATAGAGTTTTCTACCTGCTGCTTGATTATCCACAAAGGGAATAAAAAGCCATAAAACTCACAATCTATGAAGCCAATTACTCTGAAAAACAAAGTCCTTTTTAAAATGTTCAGCGACTGCATGAACACAGAAGAATGTGGCTCGATATCGCTAATGGGGAGAAATTGCTCTCTATTTGAATTACAAATGGAAACACCTTTGAAACACACTTCCTTCGAGCCGGAGTTGAACCAGCGACCTAAGGATATCTGTCATTAGAACCTACAGTCCTCCGCTCTACCAACTGAGCTATCGAAGGGGGCTTGGGAACTTTGACTGTTCAGCCAATGGAACAACAAGGAGGAGCGTGGTTCAATTCGTAAACAGATAGAGTTTTCTACCTGCTGCTTGATTATCCACAAAGGGAATAAAAAGCCATAAAACTCACAATCTATGAAGCCAACTACTCTGAAAAACAAAGTCCTTTTTAAAATGTTCAGCATCTGCATGAACACAGAAGAATGTGGCTCGATTTCGCTGACTGGGAGAAAATGCCCATCCATTTATCCAAATGGAAAAAAAGTTGAAGCACTCTTCCTTCGAGCAGGAGTTGAACCAGCGACCTAAGGATATCTGTCATTAGAACCTACAATCCTCCACTCTACCAACTGAGCTATCGAAGGAGGCATGTGAGTTTTGACTTTTCAGCATGTGGATGACCAAGGGGGAGCATACCAATTGAGCTATTGAAGGGGGTACATGACTATTGAGTGTTTAGCCTTTGGATCCAACTATTCTGAAAAACAAAGCCCTTTTTGAATTGTTCAACGTCTGAATGAACACAGAACAAGGAGGAGCGTGGTTCAGTTCCTAAACAGATAGAGTTTTCAACCTGCTGCTTGATTATTCACAAAGGAAATAAAAAACCATGCAACTAACATTTTATGAATCCAACTACTCTGAAAAACAAAGTCCTTTTAAATTGTTCAGCGTCTGAATGAACACAGAAGAATGTGGCTCGATTTCGCTGACGGGGAGAAAATGTCCATCCATTTATCCAAATGGAAATAACTTTGAAGCACAATTCCTTCGAGCCGGAGTTGAACCAGCGACCTAAGGATATCTGTCATTAGAACCTACAGTCCTCCACTCTACCAACTGAGCTATCGAAGGGGGCTTGTGAACTTTGACTGTTCAGCCAATGGAACAACAAGGAGGAGCGTGGTTCAATTCGTAAACAGATAGAGTTTTCTACCTGCTGCTTGATTATCCACAAAGGGAATAAAAAGCCATAAACTCACAATCTATGAAGCCAACTACTCTGAAAAACAAAGTCCTTTTTAAAATGTTCAGCGATCTGCATGAACACAGAAGAATGTGGCTCGATTTCGCTGACTGGGGAGAAAATTGCTCATCCATTTGAATACAAATGGAAATAACTTTGAAGCACACTTCCTTCGAGCCGGAGTTGAACCAGCGACCTAAGGATATCTGTCATTAGAACCTACAGTCCTCCGCTCTACCAACTGAGCTATCGAAGGGGGCTTGTGAACTTTGACTGTTCAGCCAATGGAACAACAAGGAGGAGCGTGGTTCAATTCGTAAACAGATAGAGTTTTCTACCTGCTGCTTGATTATCCACAAAGGGAATAAAAAGCCATAAAACTCACAATCTATGAAGCCAACTACTCTGAAAAACAAAGTCCTTTTTAAAATGTTCAGCATCTGCATGAACACAGAAGAATGTGGCTCGATTTCGCTGACGGGGAGAAAATGCCCATCCATTTATCCAAATGGAAAAAAAGTTGAAGCACTCTTCCTTCGAGCCGGAGTTGAACCAGCGACCTAAGGATATCTGTCATTAGAACCTACAGTCCTCCGCTCTACCAACTGAGCTATCGAAGGGGGCTTGTGAACTTTGACTGTTCAGCCAATGGAACAACAAGGAGGAGCGTGGTTCAATTCGTAAACAGATAGAGTTTTCTACCTGCTGCTTGATTATCCACAAAGGGAATAAAAAGCCATAAAACTCACAATCTATGAAGCCAACTACTCTGAAAAACAAAGTCCTTTTTAAAATGTTCAGCGTCTGCATGAACACAGAAGAATGTGGCTCGATTTCGCTAATGGGGAGAAATTGCTCTCTATTTGAATTACAAATGGAAACACCTTTGAAACACACTTCCTTCGAGCCGGAGTTGAACCAGCGACCTAAGGATATCTGTCATTAGAACCTACAATCCTCCACTCTACCAACTGAGCTATCGAAGGAGGCATGTGAGTTTTGACTTTTCAGCATGTGGATGACCAAGGGGGAGCATACCAATTGAGCTATTGAAGGGGGGTACATGACTATTGAGTGTTTAGCCTTTGGATCCAACTATTCTGAAAAACAAAGCCCTTTTTGAATTGTTCAACGTCTGAATGAACACAGAACAAGGAGGAGCGTGGTTCAGTTCCTAAACAGATAGAGTTTTCAACCTGCTGCTTGATTATTCACAAAGGAAATAAAAAACCATGCAACTAACATTTTATGAATCCAACTACTCTGAAAAACAAAGTCCTTTTAAATTGTTCAGCGTCTGAATGAACACAGAAGAATGTGGCTCGATTTCGCTGACGGGGAGAAAATGTCCATCCATTTATCCAAATGGAAATAACTTTGAAGCACAATTCCTTCGAGCCGGAGTTGAACCAGCGACCTAAGGATATCTGTCATTAGAACCTACAGTCCTCCGCTCTACCAACTGAGCTATCGAAGGGGGCTTGTGAACTTTGACTGTTCAGCCAATGGAACAACAAGGAGGAGCGTGGTTCAATTCGTAAACAGATAGAGTTTTCTACCTGCTGCTTGATTATCCACAAAGGGAATAAAAAGCCATAAAACTCACAATCTATGAAGCCAATTACTCTGAAAAACAAAGTCCTTTTTCAAATGTTCAGCGACTGCATGAACACAGAAGAATGTGGCTCGATATCGCTAATGGGGAGAAATTGCTCTCTATTTGAATTACAAATGGAAACACCTTTGAAACACACTTCCTTCGAGCCGGAGTTGAACCAGCGACCTAAGGATATCTGTCATTAGAACCTACAGTCCTCCGCTCTACCAACTGAGCTATCGAAGGGGGCTTGGGAACTTTGACTGTTCAGCCAATGGAACAACAAGGAGGAGCGTGGTTCAATTCGTAAACAGATAGAGTTTTCTACCTGCTGCTTGATTATCCACAAAGGGAATAAAAAGCCATAAAACTCACAATCTATGAAGCCAACTACTCTGAAAAACAAAGTCCTTTTTAAAATGTTCAGCATCTGCATGAACACAGAAGAATGTGGCTCGATTTCGCTGACTGGGAGAAAATGCCCATCCATTTATCCAAATGGAAAAAAAGTTGAAGCACTCTTCCTTCGAGCCGGAGTTGAACCAGCGACCTAAGGATATCTGTCATTAGAACCTACAGTCCTCCGCTCTACCAACTGAGCTATCGAAGGGGGCTTGTGAACTTTGACTGTTCAGCCAATGGAACAACAAGGAGGAGCGTGGTTCAATTCGTAAACAGATAGAGTTTTCTACCTGCTGCTTGATTATCCACAAAGGGAATAAAAAGCCATAAAACTCACAATCTATGAAGCCAACTACTCTGAAAAACAAAGTCCTTTTTAAAATGTTCAGCGTCTGCATGAACACAGAAGAATGTGGCTCGATTTCGCTAATGGGGAGAAATTGCTCTCTATTTGAATTACAAATGGAAACACCTTTGAAACACACTTCCTTCGAGCCGGAGTTGAACCAGCGACCTAAGGATATCTGTCATTAGAACCTACAATCCTCCACTCTACCAACTGAGCTATCGAAGGAGGCATGTGAGGTTTGACTTTTCAGCATGTGGATGACCAAGGGGGAGCATACCAATTGAGCTATTGAAGGGGGTACATGACTATTGAGTGTTTAGCCTTTGGATCCAACTATTCTGAAAAACAAAGCCCTTTTTGAATTGTTCAACGTCTGAATGAACACAGAACAAGGAGGAGCGTGGTTCAGTTCCTAAACAGATAGAGTTTTCAACCTGCTGCTTGATTATTCACAAAGGAAATAAAAAACCATGCAACTAACATTTTATGAATCCAACTACTCTGAAAAACAAAGTCCTTTTAAATTGTTCAGCGTCTGAATGAACACAGAAGAATGTGGCTCGATTTCGCTGACGGGGAGAAAATGTCCATCCATTTATCCAAATGGAAATAACTTTGAAGCACAATTCCTTCGAGCCGGAGTTGAACCAGCGACCTAAGGATATCTGTCATTAGAACCTACAGTCCTCCGCTCTACCAACTGAGCTATCGAAGGGGGCTTGTGAACTTTGACTGTTCAGCCAATGGAACAACAAGGAGGAGCGTGGTTCAATTCGTAAACAGATAGAGTTTTCTACCTGCTGCTTGATTATCCACAAAGGGAATAAAAAGCCATAAAACTCACAATCTATGAAGCCAACTACTCTGAAAAACAAAGTCCTTTTTAAAATGTTCAGCATCTGCATGAACACAGAAGAATGTGGCTCGATTTCGCTAATGGGGAGAAATTGCTCTCTATTTGAATTACAAATGGAAACACCTTTGAAACACACTTCCTTCGAGCCGGAGTTGAACCAGCGACCTAAGGATATCTGTCATTAGAACCTACAATCCTCCACTCTACCAACTGAGCTATCGAAGGAGGCATGTGAGTTTTGACTTTTCAGCATGTGGATGACCAAGGGGGAGCATACCAATTGAGCTATTGAAGGGGGTACATGACTATTGAGTGTTTAGCCTTTGGATCCAACTATTCTGAAAAACAAAGCCCTTTTTGAATTGTTCAACGTCTGAATGAACACAGAACAAGGAGGAGCGTGGTTCAGTTCCTAAACAGATAGAGTTTTCAACCTGCTGCTTGATTATTCACAAAGGAAATAAAAAACCATGCAACTAACATTTTATGAATCCAACTACTCTGAAAAACAAAGTCCTTTTAAATTGTTCAGCGTCTGAATGAACACAGAAGAATGTGGCTCGATTTCGCTGACGGGGAGAAAATGTCCATCCATTTATCCAAATGGAAATAACTTTGAAGCACAATTCCTTCGAGCCGGAGTTGAACCAGCGACCTAAGGATATCTGTCATTAGAACCTACAGTCCTCCGCTCTACCAACTGAGCTATCGAAGGGGGCTTGTGAACTTTGACTGTTCAGCCAATGGAACAACAAGGAGGAGCGTGGTTCAATTCGTAAACAGATAGAGTTTTCTACCTGCTGCTTGATTATCCACAAAGGGAATAAAAAGCCATAAAACTCACAATCTATGAAGCCAACTACTCTGAAAAACAAAGTCCTTTTTAAAATGTTCAGCGACTGCATGAACACAGAAGAATGTGGCTCGATATCGCTGACTGGGGAGAAAATTGCTCTCTATTTGAATTACAAATGGAAACACCTTTGAAAGCACACTTCCTTCGAGCCGGAGTTGAACCAGCGACCTAAGGATATCTGTCATTAGAACCTACAGTCCTCCGCTCTACCAACTGAGCTATCGAAGGGGGCTTGGGAACTTTGACTGTTCAGCCAATGGAACAACAAGGAGGAGCGTGGTTCAATTCGTAAACAGATAGAGTTTTCTACCTGCTGCTTGATTATCCACAAAGGGAATAAAAAGCCATAAAACTCACAATCTATGAAGCCAACTACTCTGAAAAACAAAGTCCTTTTAAAATGTTCAGCATCTGCATGAACACAGAAGAATGTGGCTCGATTTCGCTGACTGGGAGAAAATGCCCATCCATTTATCCAAATGGAAAAAAAGTTGAAGCACATTTCCTTCGAGCCGGAGTTGAACCAGCGACCTAAGGATATCTGTCATTAGAACCTACAGTCCTCCGCTCTACCAACTGAGCTATCGAAGGGGGCTTGTGAACTTTGACTGTTCAGCCCAATGGAACAACAAGGAGGAGCGTGGTTCAATTCGTAAACAGATAGAGTTTTCTACCTGCTGCTTGATTATCCACAAAGGGAATAAAAAGCCATAAAACTCACAATCTATGAAGCCAATTACTCTGAAAAACAAAGTCCTTTTTAAAATGTTCAGCGTCTGCATGAACACAGAAGAATGTGGCTCGATTTCGCTAATGGGGAGAAATTGCTCTCTATTTGAATTACAAATGGAAACACCTTTGAAACACACTTCCTTCGAGCCGGAGTTGAACCAGCGACCTAAGGATATCTGTCATTAGAACCTACAGTCCTCCGCTCTACCAACTGAGCTATCGAAGGGGGCTTGGGAACTTTGACTGTTCAGCCAATGGAACAACAAGGAGGAGCGTGGTTCAATTCGTAAACAGATAGAGTTTTCTACCTGCTGCTTGATTATCCACAAAGGGAATAAAAAGCCATAAAACTCACAATCTATGAAGCCAACTACTCTGAAAAACAAAGTCCTTTTTAAAATGTTCAGCATCTGCATGAACACAGAAGAATGTGGCTCGATTTCGCTGACTGGGAGAAAATGCCCATCCATTTATCCAAATGGAAAAAAGTTGAAGCACTCTTCCTTCGAGCAGGAGTTGAACCAGCGACCTAAGGATATCTGTCATTAGAACCTACAATCCTCCACTCTACCAACTGAGCTATCGAAGGAGGCATGTGAGTTTTGACTTTTCAGCATGTGGATGACCAAGGGGGAGCATACCAATTGAGCTATTGAAGGGGGTACATGACTATTGAGTGTTTAGCCTTTGGATCCAACTATTCTGAAAAACAAAGCCCTTTTTGAATTGTTCAACGTCTGAATGAACACAGAACAAGGAGGAGCGTGGTTCAGTTCCTAAACAGATAGAGTTTTCAACCTGCTGCTTGATTATTCACAAAGGAAATAAAAGCCATGCAACTAACATTTTATGAATCCAACTACTCTGAAAAACAAGTCCTTTTAAATTGTTCAGCGTCTGAATGAACACAGAAGAATGTGGCTCGATTTCGCTGACGGGGAGAAAATGTCCATCCATTTATCCAAATGGAAATAACTTTGAAGCACAATTCCTTCGAGCCGGAGTTGAACCAGCGACCTAAGGATATCTGTCATTAGAACCTACAGTCCTCCGCTCTACCAACTGAGCTATCGAAGGGGGCTTGTGAACTTTGACTGTTCAGCCAATGGAACAACAAGGAGGAGCGTGGTTCAATTCGTAAACAGATAGAGTTTTCTACCTGCTGCTTGATTATCCACAAAGGGAATAAAAAGCCATAAAACTCACAATCTATGAAGCCAACTACTCTGAAAAACAAAGTCCTTTTTAAAATGTTCAGCGATCTGCATGAACACAGAAGAATGTGGCTCGATATCGCTAATGGGGAGAAATTGCTCTCTATTTGAATTACAAATGGAAACACCTTTGAAACACACTTCCTTCGAGCCGGAGTTGAACCAGCGACCCTAAGGATATCTGTCATTAGAACCTACAGTCCTCCGCTCTACCAACTGAGCTATCGAAGGGGGCTTGTGAACTTTGACTGTTCAGCCAATGGAACAACAAGGAGGAGCGTGGTTCAATTCGTAAACAGATAGAGTTTTCTACCTGCTGCTTGATTATCCACAAAGGGAATAAAAAGCCATAAAACTCACAATCTATGAAGCCAACTACTCTGAAAAAACAAAGTCCTTTTTAAAATGTTCAGCATCTGCATGAACACAGAAGAATGTGGCTCGATTTCGCTGACTGGGAGAAATGCCCATCCATTTATCCAAATGGAAAAAAGTTGAAGCACTCTTCCTTCGAGCAGGAGTTGAACCAGCGAACCTAAGGATATCTGTCATTAGAACCTACAATCCTCCACTCTACCAACTGAGCTATCGAAGGAGGCATGTGAGGTTTGACTTTTCAGCATGTGGATGACCAAGGGGGAGCATACCAATTGAGCTATTGAAGGGGGTACATGACTATTGAGTGTTTAGCCTTTGGATCCAACTATTCTGAAAAACAAAGCCCTTTTTGAATTGTTCAACGTCTGAATGAACACAGAACAAGGAGGAGCGTGGTTCAGTTCCTAAACAGATAGAGTTTTCAAACCTGCTGCTTGATTATTCCAAAGGAAATAAAAAACCATGCAAACTAACATTTTATGAATCCAACTACTCTGAAAAACAAAGTCCTTTTAAATTGTTTCAGCGTCTGAAGAACACAGAAGAATGTGGCTCGATTTCGCTGACGGGGAGAAAATGTCCATCATTTATCCAAATGGAAATAAACTTTGAAGCACAATTCCTTCGAGCCGGAGTTGAACCAGCGACCTAAGGATATCTGTCATTAGAACCTACAGTCCTCCGCTCTACCAACTGAGCTATCGAAGGGGGCTTGTGAACTTTGACTGTTCAGCCAATGGAACAACAAGGAGGAGCGTGGTTCAATTCGTAAACAGATAGAGTTTTCTACCTGCTGCTTGATTATCCACAAAGGGAATAAAAAGCCATAAAACTCACAATCTATGAAGCCAATACTCTGAAAAACAAAGTCCTTTTTCAAATGTTCAGCGATCTGCATGAACACAGAAGAATGTGGCTCGATTATCGCTAATGGGGAGAGAAAATTGCTCTCTATTGAATTACAAATGGAAACACCTTTGAAACACACTTCCTTCGAGCAGGAGTTGAACCAGCGACCTAAGGATATCTGTCATTAGAACCTACAGTCCTCCGCTCTACCAACTGAGCTATCGAAGGGTGCTTGGGAACTTTGACTGTTCAGCCAATTGGAACAACAAGGAGGAGCGTGGTTCAATTCGTAAACAGATAGAGTTTTCTACCTGCTGCTTGATTATCCACAAAGGGAATAAAAAGCCATAAAAACTCACAATCTATGAAGCAACTACCTCTGAAAACAAAGTCCTTTTTAAAATGTTCAGCATCTGCATGAACACAGAAGAATGTGGCTCGATTTCGCTGAATGGAGAGAAAATGCCATCCATTTATCCAAATGGAAAAAAGTTGAAGCACTCTTCCTTCGAGCCAGAGTTGAACCAGCGACCCTAAGGATATCTGTCATTAGAACCTACAATCCTCCACTCACCAAACTGAGCTATCGAAGGAGGCATGTGAGTTTTGAACTTTTCAGCATGTGGATGACCAAGGGGGAGCATACCAATTGAGCTATTGAAGGTGGGTACATGACTATTGAGTGTTTAGCCTTTGGATCCAACTATTCTGAAAAAACAAAGCCCTTTTTGAATTGTTCAACGTCTGAATGAACACAGAACAAGGAGGAGCGTGGTTCAGTTCCTAACAGATAGAGTTTTTCAACCTGCTGCTTGATTATTCACAAGGAAATAAAAAACCATGCAACTAACATTTTATGAATCCAACTACTCTGAAAAACAAAGTCCTTTTAAATTGTTCAGCGTCTGAATGAACACAGAAGAATGTGGCTCGATTTCGCTGACGGGGAGAAAATGTCCATCCATTTATCCAAATGGAAATAACTTTGAAGCACAATTCCTTCGAGCCGGAGTTGAACCAGCGACCTAAGGATATCTGTCATTAGAACCTACAGTCCTCCGCTCTACCAACTGAGCTATCGAAGGGGCCTTGTGAACTTTGACTGTTCAGATGGAATGGAACAACCAAGAGGACCATGGTTCAATTCGTAAACAGATAGAGTTTTCTACCTGCTGCTTGATTATCACAAGGGAATTAAAAAAGCCATAAACTCACAATCTACGAAGCCAATTACTCTGAAAAACAAAGTCCTTTTTCAAATGTTCAGCGACTGCATGAACACAGAAGAATGTGGCTCGATATCGCTAATGGGGAGAAATTGCTCTCTATTTGAATTACAAATGGAAACACCTTTGAACACACTTCCTTCGAGCCGGAGTTGAACCAGCGACCTAAGGATATCTGTCCATTAGAACCTACAGTCCTCCGCTCTACCAACTGAGCTATCGAAGGGGGGCTTGTGAACTTTGACTGTTCAGCCAATGGAACAACAAGGAGGAGCGTGGTTCAATTCGTAAAACAGATAGAGTTTTCTACCTGCTGCTTGATTATCCACAAAGGGAATAAAAAGCCATAAAACTCACAATCTATGAAGCCAACTACTCTGAAAAACAAAGTCCTTTTTTAAAATGTTCAGCTCTGCATAACACGAAGAATGTGGCTCGATTTCGCTGACGGGAGAAAATGCCCATCCATTTATCCAAATGGAAAAAGTTGAAGCACTCTTTCCTTGACCGAGTTGAACCAGCAACCTAAGGATATCTGTCATTAGAACCTACAGTCCTCCGCTCTACCAACTGAGCTATCGAAGGGGCAT